>JUFY01022548.1:9287-22463 GCA_001855655.1 Leptopilina clavipes
CGTATTGTTTATAAGCAATAATACAATAATAATATATAAACAAATTAAAAAATCCTCTATGAAAAAACGGTAAATATTTGCATTCATTGACTTTCGATTTATTAAATAATTAAATAAATAAATAAAACTATAATTGTATTTATTTATTAAACAATTAAATAAATAAAGTAAATTGAATTATAATTGTATTTATTTATTAAACAATTGAATAAATAAAGTAAATTGAATTATAATTGTATTTATTTATTAAATAATAAAATAAATAAATTGAATTATATTTTTATTTATTTATTTATTTAAATAATAAAATAAATGGAATAATAATTCAATTTACATAAATTTAACTCTTTCTTTACTTTACACACGATCAGTGTCAAATGTCAGACGTAAAATTATGGAAATGTATCGACCGATTATTGAAGGAGGACAAAGATGAAGAGGAAAAAATAAAATGGGGCCAAAAAATGGGAAATTTAGTTCAACATCCGGACAATTTTTATTTTCTATGTAAATAGGTTAAATTTGTCGACTGTTCAAATTTGAACTTAAAATCAAAGCACGTAGTTTATTGAAGTTCCTTACCAATTCGTCTCGTGAATATCAATATATCAGTTTCTTGAATGTTGTTCAAGTTATTGTATCATGGTGTAAATAAGAGTGTAAGAGAGAGAAGATAGAGACGTAAATTTAAATTTGGGACAAGAGCCAGGGATGAATATAATACTTTAAGTAGAATAACATGTGTTTTACTCGTGGTTAGGTATTCAAGTACCGCTTCAGTTGCTCTTGAATATATGAATACCCTCAAAAGAGAAGAAAGCATGTTCGCACGTCTTTATAGAGTAAAACTAAACAACCATAATATTAAAATCAACGACATAAACACATTTCTTTTTATAACGGAACGCTAAGCATTTAAACAGAACGTACAAAGACATTAAAATCATCCAAATTTCTTCTGGAATCTTCTTTTTTTTAATAACCTTATTAATAACCTTAGATTTTTACGCTCAAGGGAAATAATATGGACTACCATTGTCTGTAACTACCGTTGTATTTCAATTACAATTGACATTACCAATTACCATTTGATTGTAATTAAAATGGTTATAACTACCATTGTCTGTAACTACCATTGATTGTAATTACAATGGTTGTAACTACCATTATCTCTATCATTGCTTGTATCTACCATTGATTGAAACTATCACTAGCTGTAACTATAATTTTTTGTAACTACCATTACTTGTAACTACCATTACTTGTAACTACCATTACTTGTAACTACCATTACTTGTAACTACCATTACTTGTAACTACCATTACTATGAACTACTATTACTATGAACTACTATTACTTGTAACTACCATTACTTGTAACTACCATTACTATGAACTACTATTACTATGAACTACTATTACTTGTAACTACCATTACTTGTAACTACCATTACTTGTAACTACCATTACTTGTAACTACCATTACTTTGAACTACCATTACTTGTAACTATCATTATTTTGAACTACCATTAATTGTGCCAACCATTATCTGTAATTACTATTGACTGTAACTGTCACAGTTGAAGCTATGTACCATATTGCTTCTAACTACCATAGATTACTATACTATTGTAATTACTATACTATTTGTAATTACCACTGATTTTAGCTACCATATTAAATGTAACTATCATTAATTTTTGACAGCTACCATATCGTCAATAATTTCGATTGAAGAAAAAATCTTTCGCCGCCAAGACTCGAACCCTCGATTGTCTACTCTAAGTCGAGCGCGCTGACCACTAGACTACGAATCCTAATGTAAGACCCATGATTCAATCACACTTAAATCCAATAGCTGATTTTCTGTTTTTTTTAATTACAGTATCGATAATAGTTTTTAGTAAAAAACAGTATTTTTTATCAATATTGATATAAATTAAAAAAAAAAATAACTACAAATCTAGATAAATCTCAAAATCCTCTTTATTTATTGTTTGACATTTGATTTTTATAGAAGGAAAAATAATAATCAGTCATTGTATGCCAAATGAGAGTGCGAGAGAGGTCTAATTCGATGAAACGGTAGTTAAATCTCAGAGTGTTTTATTTTAAGAGTACATATACATATATATTGGATAAGAATAAATTCTTCGAGTGTAACGTCCCACATTGAACACATTTACAGGTATATCCAAGAGATATGATGACGTTTGAGCACGCAAATGGGTGTGTCAACTTTGAGGTCCTACCTACGTGAATAAGCACTCTATATTATACACTTTATAAAATATACATTGCTTCAAATCGACAGACTCGAACACGATGGATCTTTTGTTCACCCCGAGAATGTCAATTTGCTCCTTTCATTTCAATATATATATTCAAAATTCCCATCTACTATATAAATGTACTGTTTTTGAAAATTAATCTTGATACATATAATATAAAATTTGACACGAATATTTAAATATCAACCAATCCAAAAAATCTGTTTTTATTATTTATAATAAATATATAATTTCAGTGTTTCTATTTTATATATTTAAATAATGACAAAACAGTTGCTGTGGTAACTGTTGCCATGGTAACCGTTGCTATGTGTGTTTATATAGTCACGATCGCCAAGGCAACCGTTGCTGTGGTAACTGTTACTATAGCAACCGTTGCTATGAAGTTTCTATAGTAACTGATACCATGGCAACCGTTGCTATAGTAATAATTAGCATAGAAACAGTTGCTATGGCTGTTGCTATAGCAATGATTACCATGGTAACCGTTGCTATAGTAACAATAACCATAGAAACCGTTGCTATAATAATGGTTACCATAGCAACCGTAACTATAGTAACAATAACCATAGAAACCGTTGCTATGATAATGATTACCATGGTAACCGTTGCTATAGTAACAATAACCATAGAAACCGTTGCTATGATAATGGTTACCATAGCAACCGTAGCTATATAGTAACAATAACCATAGAAACCGTTGCTATGCTAATGGTTACCATGGAAACCGTTGCTATAGTAAAAATTACCATAGACACCGTTGCTATGATAATGGTTACCATGGCAACCGTAGCTATAGTAACAATAACCATAGAAACCGTTGCTATGATAATGGTTACCATGGCAACCGTAACTATAGTAACAATAACCATAGAAACCGTTGCTATGATAATGATTACCATGGTAACCGTTGCTATAGTAACAATAACCATAGAAACCGTTGCTATGATAATGGTTACCATGACAACCGTTGCTATAGTAACAATTACCTTAGAAACCGTTGCTATGATAATGGTTACCATGACAACCGTTGCTATAGTAACAATTACCATAGAAACCGTCGCTATGATAATGGTTACCATGACAACCGTTGCTATAGTAACAATTACCTTAGAAACCGTTGCTATGATAATAATTATCATAGAAACCATTGCTATGGCTGTTGCTATAGTAACTATTACCATATAAACCGTTGCTATGTAGGATTTTAGAGCAACGTAACTATGGTAACCGTTGCTATGGAGGTTTCTATGGTAACAATTAATATAGAAACCGTTTTTTTGGAGGTTTTTAGAGCAACGTAACTATGACAACCGTTCCTATGATATTTGCCATAGTAACAGTTACCATGGAAACCGTTGCTATGAAAATTGCCATAGTAACGGTTGCTATGGAAACCGTTGCTATAGTGACAGTTACCATGGCAACCGTTGCTATGGAGATGCAAAAAGGTTAATGCTGGAAAATTTTTTTCTTTTTTTTTCTTAGCGAGTCTATAAATTGAAAATTGTTATATAGAAAATTATATAAGAGACACATCAAATGAATTCTTCATATTGTTGATGTTATCTCAAAGGGAGAAAGTCGCATTATTTGCCTCGGCGTTTTGAACAAACACAACCCTTTTGAATGATGATGGAAAATTAAATGCCTTCCTGTGTGTATACAGATTATAATGTCGAGTTACTATTGCGGAAGGAAAGAAAAATATTTTGACTGAATCATCCTTTCTGTATTATGGACCACACATAAGCAAACTGGAAAGAAGGGGAAGTTATATATGCGTTGATTGAGAATCGTAAAACGGTGCATTATAAACATTCCTCACTTTGGCGCATAAATATCCATTTAATAAGCTATATAGAAGTCTCTATGTTTGTATAGGGACTATATGTATGATAAATTTCTTCATTTTGTTGTTTGGCGGCAAATATTCGCGGTTCGTTACAAACATTTAATTATGTATAATAAAATACTTTTTAGAAATTGTTTTTTTTTTTCTTTAAATATAATATACCTACTCTTTTCCTAGATTGAATTATATACATCGAGACTTGATTTTTAATTCTTATTGTCAGCATTGCCATTTCACCTGAAATAACTTTTGTCTATTTACGCAATTAAATTTCAAAATGCGTATCAGCTGTTTCGCGATTCTTGACGTCAGATCAATAAACTCACATTTTATAGACTCTGATGCATTTTTTTTTGGATCATTAACCTCCGCAAATTTATTATCTTTCGGTAAAAATAAATTATATATTTTTCATTTGAACAAAATTTTCAATAAAAGGAATATTATTTGCACTATAGATCTCTCAATTTTCATTAAATTAAACCTTTTTTAGCGATTATTATTGTTATTCAATTGGATGATTAATAATAATTTTTATTAATTATGTAAGTAGTAATTAATAATTAATTATATAATAATTGTTAATAACTAATTAAATAAAATTTATCAATTAGTTAATAATTAAGTAAGTAATACTAAACAAATAATTAGGTAATAGTTAGTTAAAAATCAGTAACTTACAGTTAACTTATAATTAAGTAATAGTTATTAAAAAATTTTGATTAATAGTTAAATAATAATTAAGTAATTGTTAGTAGAAAATAAATGATTAATAGTTAATTAATAATTAATACGGTAATAGTTATCTAATAACTAATAGTTAGTTAAAGTAATTAATTAATAGTTAACTAATAAATTCGTAATAGTTATTAAAAATTGTTGATTAATAGTTAAATAATAATTAAGTAAGTAATAGTTAAATAATAATTAAGTAACTGTTAGTTAAGAATAATTAATTACAAGTTAACTAATAATTTAGTACGTAATAGTTGATTAATAATTAATTAAGTAAGTAATAGTTAATAATTAACTAAGTAAAATAGTTAATTAATAATTAATTAATTAAAATATTCAACCAGAAATTAAGTAATAATTACTAATTAATTATTTATTATGTAAAATAGTTAACTAATAATCAAGTAAGAAATTGTTAATTAATAAATTATTCAGTAAGTAATAGTTAACTAATAATTAAGTAAGTAATACTTGATTAATAATTACTTAAGTAAAATAGTTAACTAATAATTAAGTTAGAATTGTTAATTAACAATTTATTATGTAAAATAGTTAACTAATAATCAAGTAAGAAATAGTTAACTAATAATTAATTAATAGTTGATTAATCATTAATGAAGTAAGTAATAGTGATTAATAATTATTCTAATAATTAATAATTAATTAATAACAATCACTATTTAATTATCCAATTTGAATAATAATAAATAAAATAATAAAATTCGAATGCGTAATTTTATTAATTTTTCCATAATTGCGAAACTGATTTTGAAATAATTAGAGCCAAGATTTTTGGGATACAATATAATATGAAAATGTCAAAAAATAAAAAAATAGAAATAGAGTTATCATAATAATAAGGGAAATAGAAAGTTGGGATTGAAAATATATAATGACGTGAGTGAGATTATTTGAAGAATGCTTTTGTTAAGACGTGGCGGAGGAATTTTGGAATCGAAAAATGACCAACAACTCGCAGTGAGGAGAGATGCAGAAATGCGAAGGAATGAACCAAGACCATAAAGGGCGAAACAAGAGGTAAAAAGATGTGTGGAAGAGCTGTAAAGAAAAAGAGGTCCACAGGGGTGAAAGGAGAGAAGAGAGAATGTTGACTATACTCTAAAAATATATATAGCATACTATGGGCAAAAGACATTGACTCCTGATGCAAAAGGTGAGGGGGAAAGGGATAACACCGCTTTGCTTTTACTTTCGGATTTGTCAAAATAATTCAATAGGAATGCACAACATATATATGTCTTCTTTCTTTCTCGTTATTTCATCATTTTTAGATGATTTCACCGTTTCGACTGTTTTTGTTAGAAATTTCTTTTTTTTTTCTTTCTTTTTCTTCTTTTTCTTCTTTTTCCACTCCTCCGGTTTTTCTATTTATGTTTTGTTCAGTTTTCTTCTATTTCTGTTTTTTAGTTTTTTATTCTTCTTCAGATTCTTCAGTTCCTTCTATTCCGTCTCTTTGCATTTTTGTATTTTCCGATTTTTAGGTTTTCTTCATTTTTTACTATATTCTTTGGTTTCTTTGTTTTTGTTTCAGCGATTTCTTCTTTTTCCGTTTTTCGGTTTTACTCTTTTCGATTTCTTTGGTTTCTCCATTTAGTATTCTTTGGATTTTTCTCTTTTTTAATATCTTTGATTTTCTTCTTTAGTTTTCTTGTGTTTATTTCTTTGGTTTCTTCTTTTTCCATTTTTTGGTTTTTCTCTCTTCGATTTCTTTGGTTTCCCCTTTTAGTAATTCTTTGGTTTTTCTGTTTTTTAGTATCTTTGATTTTCTTCTTTGGTTTCTTTCTTTCTTTGACTTTTTTGGTTTCTTTACTGTTTTTGATTCTTTGGTTTGTTTTTGTTTCGTTTGGTTTTCTACTACTCACGTTTCTTTGCTTTTATGTTTCATTATCTTTTTGGTTTTCTTCTTTGTCCATTTTTTTTGTTGCTTTCGTTCTTTTGTTTTTTTTTTGGTTTTATACTTTTCCGTTTCTTTGGTTTTCTACTTCTCTTGTTTCTTTGCTTGTTATCCTTCTTTTTTTTTGGTTTTCTCTTTTTTCATTATTTTTTTCTTTAAAATATTTCTTTTTGGTTTCTTTCTATTTAGATTTTTTTGGTTATTTATTCTTCTTCAAATTCTTTGGTTTTTTCGTTTACGTTTTTTTGCATTTTTTAATATCCCGATTCATAGGTTTTTTTATTTTCTTAGTATTTCTTTGGTTTCTTCTTTTTCTATTAACTTGGTTCTTTCTTTCTTTATTTTCCTTTTTTGTATCTAATTTCTTTTCTTTCTTTTGGGTTTTCTTCTTTTTCCGATTGTTAAATTTTTTTGCTTTTCATTATTCTTGGTATTTCTCTTTTTGGTTTCTCTCTTTGGATTCTTGTTTTCTTCTTCTTTGGTTTCTTCTTTTTTTTGTCTTCTGCTTTTTAATGTCTTTGGTTTTTTCTTTTTAGTATTTTCTTTTTTCAATGTTTAATAGTATCTTTCTCTTTCTTTGGTTTCTTTTTTCCGATTCATTGGTTTCTTCTTTTGTCCATTTTTATGTCGTTTTTCTGTTTCTTTGGTTTCTTTTCCTTTATTTTTTGAATCATTTCTTTGGTTTCTTCTTCTTCGATTTTTATGATGTTTTTCTATTTCTTTGGTTATTATTTTTGGAATCTTTGGTTTCTTCTTTTCTTCTTTCTTTGTTTTTTTTTGTTTCTTTGCTTCCTTTTTTCGATCCTTTGGATTTTTCTTTTTGGTTTCTTCTTTTTTCAAATTTTAAGGTGTTTTTCTGTTTTTTTTTCTTCCTTCGATTCTTTGTTTTTTTATTTTTTAGTTTCTTCTTTGGTTTCTTCTTTTTTCCATTTTTATGGTGTTTATCTATTTCTTTGTTTTTTTCCATTTTTATGGTTTATTTCTGTTTCTTTGGTTTCTTTTTTCCAATATTATGGCGTTTTTCTGTTACTTCAGTTTCTTCTTTTTCCGATTTTTTGATTATTTTTTTTTGGTTTTCATGGTTTCTTCTTCTCCTTTTTTCCAATTTTTATGTGCTTTTCTATTTCTTTGGTTTTTTTTGTATTCTTTTGATTTCTTCTTTTTCCCATTTTTATGGTGCTTTTTAGTTTCTTTAGTATTTACTTTTGGATTCTTTGGTTTCAAATTCTTTTTTCCAATTTTATGGTGCTTTTTTCTTTCTTTGGTTTCTTTTTCCCATAAAATAGATAATTTTATTTTTCTCATCATTTATATATAAAAATCCTGATCAATAAAAAAAAATTAAAAATACAACAGAAGCCAAAAAGAAAATTTTTTTCTCGCTTCACGTAATCAATATGATGAATTACATAAGACAACAATGTATTTAATTTTATATATATATTTATCTAATTTGCATAATTAAATTACAAGAAGTCACATGAAAACACTATATATATATATATATATTTTCCAAGGCATCCTCTCATATTACTATAATCCAAACGATGTATAAATTGGAAAAGATAATAAACATAATATATTGTGGGAACGAGTGAAAACTGGTTCGAGAATCGAGAGCATATTAAATATATAAATAAAATGAGGTGGCATACTCACGGAAGAAATACCGCGCATAATTACACTATTGATGTGATCATATATGTGCCAATAAATAATTGCGCGCGAGCTTCTCGCGATATTAGAGTCAAGCCACAATATTATTCATATGCGAACTCAATTCTCCAATATATGTTAATAAGTTAATATAATATCGTTTTACAATACACACATACACACATATTTGTGAAAGTAAATTTATTAGCAAAAAATTTTACCCTCAGAAAATATAGATAAAAATCGAGAGACAAGAGACAATGAAATAAAGAAAGAAAAAAAGTAAGAATAGGAGAGAAAGTAGTGCAAAGAAAATCACAGTTATAAATTTCAATTGATAATATTCGCGCCCATTTTTTTTTTCTCTTTTCATTAATTTAATTTATCGTCTATTGTTATTGAATTTTGTTTCATTAAACATTTTTTATAAAATTATTTTCAATGAAATAAATTTTTTCTTGAAAAAAATGTTTTTTTTCAACTTAGCAGCAATTTTTATCATTTATACATTTTCCCACGATTAAAATAATTATTTATTGGTAAAATTGATTAATTATTGTTGACATTTTTTTTTTTTATTAATTATATTGACATTCTTGAATAATTATACTAAGATTTTTTGAGTAATTATTGACATTTTTAATTACTAATTATTAGCACCTGTTAATTATGAAAATTTATGCCTGTTGAAAATAATTTAGAATTTTTCATCTAATGAGAATTTGTGCCAATTAAAAAAAAGATATTTATCAACTTATCTCAAAAAGTGAAAAGTTGTACTGTACTTTTTTCGGTTAGAGAGTATTTTAAGATTTAATTAATGAGAGTTTCACTTTTTCCAATATCAGTTGTTTTCAACAAGAAATTTATTGACAAGAAAAGAAAAATTTTCCATTTATATATAATTATAATAAATAATATAATATAATAAAAATAATTAATAAATAATAAATAAATAATTATTATTATAATTAATTTTTTATTTTTCTCCTTCAAAAAGGTTAAAAAAATTCTTTTTATTAAATTTAAATATTAAAACTTAAAAATTAAGAAAAAAAAATCTCAAAATAATAATAAAAAATAGGTAAAGAAATAGTAATTGAAAATAATTTTAGAATGGAAAAAAAGAAGAAACAAATTTAATAAGAAAAAAAATTGTTTTGAAATAAAAAAAAATCTTAAAAAATCTTAAAAAATGTTAAACAATTTTTTTTATTTAATTCAGAGAAAATAGTACAATTACCATATATTTATAAAAAAATTTTAATTAAAACGAAATTAAAAATTGTACAATCTTAATTAATTAATTAAAAAAAATTTTTTTTGATTAATTAATTAATATAAATACAATTTTTTGTGACTTTTTTGACTGAAAAACTAGAGTTTAAAGTGTGATATTATACGTTCACTTTTCTCCCATTATCTCGTAGCCACTGGTCATAAATTATGCGCTCTTGAATGTAAATAATTTTATCAGTTGTTTAACGATAAAAGACATTCTCTTGAAATTTTTTTTTACCATTTTTTTCACGATAAGGTCAAGGAATATTTGCAAAAATCAGAGATTTGTACATATGTTAAAAATTCTTATCAGTCATTGTGTATATAAGCGGGAAATTGTCAAAGCAGTTGCACAAATCATCATTATAAATTGTTAGAAAAAAATCATTTTTGTTTTTTCAAGAATTTCTCATAAATTTCATGATTAAATATTTGGAATTACATGAACAAAAATATTATTAAACAAAAATGTATTATTATTTTGTGTGCGGAATATTTCGTATTTTTATCAAATTTCAACTGCTCTAAATAATAATTAAATATAATAATTAAATATATAAAAGAATAATAAAATAAATATGATAGATAAATATGATAAATAAATATAATAAATATGATAAATAAATATAATAAATATGATAAATAAATATATGAATAAATAGATAAATAACTAGATAAATTAATAACAAATTTATTTATTTACTTGAAAATGGGCTTAAAAAAGGGAAAATATATTTAAAAAATGAATAAAATACGTTGATAGCAGAGTGGCGCAGTGGTAGCGTTCTGGGCCGGTGACCCTGAGGTCCATGGATCGAAACCACGCTCTGCTAAATATTTTTTCATACAATATATATAAGCAATTCAACGTAAATATTATTAAACATTTATAGAAAACTTACTTCTAAAGAAAATAATAAATAAGTAGATAATAAAATAATAAATTTATTTATTTCATCTATTTATTTATCTATTCTTTACATGTAAAGAAACTAACAAAAAAAGAAAAATAAATAAATTAGTTTCTAAATAAAATAAACAAAAAGGTAAATAAATAAATATGGAAATAAACAAAATAAAGAATCAATTAGTGAAATAATTAAAAATAATTTGAAAAAATTAATAAATAATAAATAATTAAAAATTAAAAATTATGTTTATAAATAAAAAGAAGTTTTTAAATAAATTAGTAGAAACTATTTTTCTCTTTTTTTCTTAACGATGCATTAAAAATTATTATCCTGTTACAAATAGACAAAAATCAAGTGTCAAGTCAAGTGTTGAGGAAAACAAAAGCGAAGAAACGATAAATGAATGCGAGAAAGTTCATATTGTGTATATAATAGAAGAAAAGAAGTCTATCACACATACATAAAATGTGCGATTCATATATTGTATGATGGAATGGAGTCATTATATTTTATTTCGAAATCCTCATTAAATTGATGTTCGAAAATCGTGGACAGTATTGCCTGAAAAAATAATGAATGATAATGTGAAAACGTTGAGTAAGAACGGACGTGGACAATCCTTTACCAAACGGGGCATGAACTTCGTCACTCAATTGTAAGAAACCTACAAACTATTATTATTATTATTATTCTTATTATTCTTCGAAAATTACTTTATAAAAAAAAGGAATGAATTCTTCATTTGAAGATAATCTTCCACTCGATAAATGATAATAATAAACAACATTAATTAACAATAACAAGTTTTGTAAACAAACAAATAATTAATAAATAATTAGAAATAATAAAAAATCAGTTCAAAATTTAAAAAATCAATTATGAAAAAATAATTTTGCAAAATCGAATATTAAAAATTTATTTTGACAAATATTTTGCAAAAATGATTATTTAAACGTGATTTCTCAAAATTGAATATTAAAAATTCATTTTGACAAATATTTTTGCAAAAACGATAAAAAAGTGATTTTGCAAAATCGAATATTGAAAATTTATTTTAACAAATATTTTGTAAAAATGAATTTTTAAACATGATTTTGTAAAATCGAACATTTAAAATAGATTTTGACAAATATTTTGCTAAATCGAATATTGAAAATTTATTTTCACAATTATTTTGCAAAATCGAATATTGAAAAATTATTATAAGAAATATTTTGCAAAAATAATTATTTAAACGTTATTTTTCAGAATCGAAAATTTAAAATAAATTTTACCAAATAGTTTGCTAAATCGAAAATTTATTTTGCCAAATATTTTGCAAAAATTTTATTTAAACCTGATTTTGCAAAATTAATTATTCAAAAATCAAAATAGATTTTACAGAATCGAATATTAAAAATTGCTTTTGCTAAATATTTTGCAAAATTGATTATTCAAAAAAATTTGTTTTTCACTGACAAAATTACACACGCAGAAACTAAGTTTGGAGTAATATAAATCTATATATGGAAATAAAGTGTTTTTATTTGATGAAATTTCACTCTCGTGCAGGAATTGCTCAACAATTCACAGAGTCTCAGTTTTTATTTGAGAACCCGGAAATGAACAAATGTTGATTAATTTATAAAAATGTAATTAAGAGGAATGCAAAATTCGGAGGAATCTTCACTGTTACGTATATTTTATATGAGGACACTTTAGAACTGTTACGTTCAAACTTTTATTTTTTTATGACCATAATATCTTCTCGTGTGTGTAATTCTCACATTGTTGATGAAAAAAAATAAATAAATTTTTTTCCTACGTGTGAAAGTGAATTGCCTGAGGGAAAATACGTATTGAAAAATTCAGTGTGAAAAAATCGTTTTTTCTAATATAGTTAATTAAAAAAATAAAAATAGTTAAAATTAATAAACAATTAAACATAATATTTTATTTATTTACTATTTGAAAAGAAACAAAGCTCGTGAATAATAATTAAACAAATTAAAAAATTACCCAGTTACTTTTATTTTCTATATATTATTTATTACTGTTAGGAATATTTAGCAATAATAATGATTAATTATTTGGTAAAAAATTTCAAAATTTAGGTAATAATAAAAAAAGAAATTATGAATTTTTATTATTTTCTTACTTTTGGACAAAAAGTTTAAAGTTAATAGAATAATAATTAAAAAATAATATCTCTGGAATTATTATTTATTATTTAATAATAATTAGAGAATTAATAAACAGTCACAAAAGTAGTAAATTTATTTATTTATTTTTATAAAGCGATTTTTGTCTGCTCGCATTTAAAAAAATAATTAAACCTATTATTTTTATTATTTTTATCGTTATAAATATTTATAAATATTGTTTATAGGTTCAAGACTTGCTTGGCTAATTTAAAAATTTAATTTTACACAACTGTTGATTACAAAATATTGAAAAGACCAATATTATAATCAATCAGTTGAATTTGATTGTAAATGTATTATTTCATCGAAAAAAAATTTCAAATAAATTATATGTACATAATTTTGTAG
>JUFY01022549.1:0-13153 GCA_001855655.1 Leptopilina clavipes
TATTTATATTAACTACTAAAATTTGTTATATTTATATATAAATATCAAATGATACTGAAAATCTCAATTTTAATACAGTAACAATTTATTAAAATTGGCAAAATTTTTAAGATATTCTATTTTAAAGATCTAAAATTCGAAATGTTTACATTCAAGTCTCAAGTTGACTGGAAAACAGATCTGTGAAGGTAAAATACCTTGAGTCACTGTATTTTTAAAATCTCTAATATAAAAGAACGATTTTAACCTTGAGCTGGCTTTTAAATGACACCGTTTCTTTTGCAATTCAATTTGAAATCGTTAAATTATTAAACATAAGTGTCATAATCCTTAATAGTTCATTGAACTCAAAATTCTTTCAAAATTGCTCTCTGGATCTGAATTAGTCACTTTTGACTAATTATTTAATTAGTCACTTTTGACTAATTCAACAGGACCAGTTATTTTATTAAATTAATTAGTAACACTTCTAATTTTTATTTTTTCGTCAAAAACTAACTTAATTGTCAGTAGAAAACTAATTAGTGGTGGAAAATTAGTAATTAGCAGCATAAAAATATTAATTAGTCATTTTTGACTAATTCAACAATGAAGATTCAATTAAATGAATGACTATTTTTTAGTCAAAAATTACTTGCAGTAATAACAATTAGTCACTTTTGACTAATAAAACAGCGCTTCGTTTTGATTCTTTCTTGATTAAAGGAATTAGTAACAATTTTGACTAATTTTTTAAGTCAAAAATGACTTAATCTAATTCTAATTCTTTTTTAGTAAGTAAGTAGTCTGGTAGTAAATTTTACAAACCGGCTAGTATTTTTTAGTAAACCAGTATTTTTTACTAATAATAATAACAGTCGATTTAAAAATTAGTCATTTAAGAAAACAAAATTAGCTATTTTTAACCACAAAAATTTATAGTCAAAACGGTTTCTAATTAGTAATTAATTCAAACAACAAATGGTCCTTGCAAAAATAGTAAAAAGTGGCTAATTTGATTTTAATGAGTAAAAAATACACCAAACGAGAATTTATCCCACCGCTGTCACCAAATTTACGCATGTTCAAATTTGATTATCCTTTCTAAATATGATTAAATCATTGGAAAATCAATTTTAAATATTCCATATGTGTAAAATGGAGTTTTGCATTATTCGAGCACGTATAAAATTTGATACATACACACGATGATGTGGTGTACGTTCGATATTCAATCGGCGAGCGGATATGTAACGTTATCCGTTTCAGGTAGCTTCACGTATTAATATTCGACCCTCGAGCATCCTATATGGTTTATATGGAACGTTCTAGGTTTCCAGTGCTGATATATATATATATACATGCTTTGAGCATGACCATGACTAACATTTCGTACCGGTTTAGTCATGTGTATATATATAGAGAATCGAGAAACGAAGACGAATCGCCTTTGCGTGTTAGAGGTCCTCTCTAATACAAACCTAAAGGCGAAATCGATAATTCACAGGCCTGGGCCGGCAATTATCCGTAACAGGTCTCGTGATTTCGTGAAATAACTTCCAGGAGAAATGTGAGCAAAACTGAGGCAAATACAAGCTATACAGTCTCCTGCCGTTACGGTAGCCGATCTGGTAAATTCTCATATATACGTGTATGGCACTTTTGCCCCATAAAGGACATGAAGGCCTGCTGCTACTGGCTTATGTAATACGCGCCTCAAGTGTAAAAGTTTAAAGCTGGGTTCAAGTGTCTGGCTGTCTCCCGCATTCCCTCAACAGCTGTCGCACGTTTTGTTTGTGTTATTTACTTATTAACGTTCAGTATGTGTGTGTGTGTGTGATAAAAGGCAACTTCTACCGCAACCTATTGAGAACGTCTGAGCGCATACACTGACTACTTGTCTTCAAGGACATAATACAAGTACTTCACCTGAACCGATCTACGTTTCAATTTCAATCCCATTAATTTTACATTATGACAAAACGCTTCCAATATAATTTAGAAGATTTTAAAATCGTTACAAAATCGTGTAATACTCACTTGAAAGTCTTACGAACTAGTATAGATATTTCAGCAATCAGTACTCACCTGTAACAAAAAAAAAAACAATTTTCATTAGTTTCAGTATACAGTTTAGTTACTAGGAAATGAAAACATAAAAAGTAGAGATAGCATCAGGTGCGACTATCATCATCAGTATTTAATTAACACTGAGGCAGTATTTCTGGTATATATAATGGTTTAGTAAGGTCAATAGAGTTGATTTGGACGAATGAATTATTAGAATCAAGAACAAGAAGAAGTAAAAGTCCCGCTAAGCGAGACCCATTGTTCCATGACAATGAGTCGAAATCCTTTTATTCTTCCGACTGGGTGAATCATTTCTGAATAACAACGCAGAGCATTGCACGCTAAGCAAGTTCGCACAGGCAATTACGTTTTCAGACTTAAATGACACACTCGTTTGGGTGAAAACAATGGCAGTCGCGACAATCGCAAATTGCTCTTGAAAAAAAAGAAAAATCATCACAACGCAGTAAAATTTGATCTTGAAAATACCTCAAGTCTTTAATTGCTGAATGTGATCTTAGTTATACAATGATTCAAATATGCTTTCAGAATTCTTTTTTAGGATGATTTTAAATTCATGTTACCTGTTCAAGAAGATTAGAAATTTTGACTTTAAACGCTTCAAAGTTTAATATGAATATCCAAATTATTTCGCTTTAAATTTCACACGCTGCAAAGTTTTCAACGTTAAAATGTCTAAAGCAACACAAAACTTTTGGTAAAATGCAGTAGATGGTAATGATTTTAGTTGCTGGTTAATTTTGAATGCTACTGATTGTAATAAAGTGAAAATTATCCACTTTTTCTTAGATATTATAGCAAAATTAACTGTCCTATTCGGTGGTATTCAAAGTATAAAGGATGTAATCTGGTTTACTACTGATAAAATCAAAATTGATAATTGTTTGAGGCTCATTTTAGCAGTACTTAGTGACAAAATTTTACCATGTTCAATCTGGTAAATGTAAAGTTCAAATTAAGAATGATTTAAAAGGACTTTTAGCAGTACCAACTGCTGTACAATGTATGCTATAATCAGTAATCGGTAGTACAAAGTGTATAATTTGGATTACGATACAATCCAAAGTTTGGATGATATGACTCCAGTTCCAGATGAATAATACCAATGGTAGCATCTGCTATCTTTAGTGACAATGCTATACTCTGGATTGTACCTAATAAAGTGAAAATTATCTACTTTTTCTTCGATATTTTAGCAACATTAAATGTCCTATTCGGTGCAATTCAAAGTGTAAAGGATGTAATCTGGTTTAGTACTGATAGAACCCAAATTGATCATTGTTTAAGACTCATTTTAGCAGTACTAATAAAAAAATGGTACCATGTGCAATCTGCTATACTAAGTCCAAATTGATAATCGTTAATGCGACTGTTTGCAATAACTGCTGTACCATGTATGCTACAATCAGTAATTGCTACAATAGTACAAAGTGTATAATAGTTTCCAAATGATACAATCCAAATCCAAACTACAATCAGTAATTGCTGTAGTAGTACAAAGTGTATAATAGTTTCCAAATGATACAATCCAAATTGTGGATGACCAACACCAATGGCAGCATGTGCAATCCTTAGTGACAATATACTCCCCATTATAATTGGTAAGACGAAAATTATTCTCCTCTTAGCAATAGTAAATAGTCCGTTTCAGTATATTTACTGCAACATCTATAGCATCAAAATCTATATCTATTTATGTACCACAAATACTGTATAATCTGACTTGAAAATACAAAAATTTTGATAAAACTTCTACAGTATTTTTCACCGCAATAGTGCCTAACATCCGTAGTGCACCCCAGGTTTCAATGCAGCTGGTACTAATTACACAGTAAAATCCCTTGTGCAAATAACAGTTGAAGAAATAATTTAACCTTATAGTTCACTAAGGGAGATACAATACTTCCTGATTAAATCAAAAAAGTTTGATTTCAAAATTTCGAACAATGGAACTATCAGACATCAAAATCCGCATCAGACATCACAAGTGAATTTGAATGACGTCGATTCGAAAGCAACATTAAAGAGCAAACGACCTTGATCGAGACTATGCCACTTAAATGCAAGCTCTCATTTATACATATATATATATATACAAAGACTGGCACGCGTAACACACGCGTCTGTGTGTTATGCGTGGAATGTGTTTGCGCAAGCTAGAGAGTATAGTATCGATTATATGGAAGCAGGCATCATCCCCTCCTGCCTTTTGGAACCGCACGCTCAGCCACCCTCAAATAAAATGCATATTACCCCATTTCCCCTTCCTTTCCTCTCTCTCTCTCTCTCTCTCTTATACTACACTTTGTGTT
Source organism: Leptopilina clavipes (assembly GCA_001855655.1). NCBI lineage: Eukaryota > Metazoa > Arthropoda > Insecta > Hymenoptera > Figitidae > Leptopilina > Leptopilina clavipes. The sequence continues at coordinate 4,383 of JUFY01022549.1, forward strand.
TCATCGACCGGCCAAAGGAATGAAAGTGCTATTCCAAATGTTTTTTTCCCCTCCCTCTTGCCTTGAATTTTATTCCCTCTTATTTTCTCTCCTTCTCTCTCACTCTCAATTCGAGATGTTTGCGTTTCTCACTGAATTCAAACGATTCGAATTGTTCCTCGAATTCTTTATACTACTCTCTATTTTAAAACACCCTTCTGTTGACGATACAATTCCAGGAGATGTTCGAGAAAAAGGAGACATGGAAAATCGTGATTTTCAAATGCATTTTATACTCATGATTTTTGTCTTTCATTGTATGTACTGACAAAGATGACAAAATTTTCTTGATGCTACCTGACAGGCAAAGCATGGAAATGATGTTTCATTCTATGGAAATAGAATCGAAAAAGCAACAATAATCTGCTTTTGAGTTTATGATAAGCATTCCTTAATTTTCATGCAGAACTTGTGCCTTAAAGACTTTTTGTGGTAACAGACATTTCGGACATAATTCTTTGCTTTTCGAAACATAATTTCGATCGGTGAGAAATCATCCAGGAGCAGTCTCACCGATCCAGTTTCTTCTGAGCACATCTGTGAAACATTCAAACGGGTCTAAAAATGGATCTAGAATTCCAATTACTGAAAATTCCTGCATCGTTCATAGCTTCAAAGGCCATTAGTCCAAATTGCGAATAATAGAAAAGAAAAGACGGAGAAGGTGAAAGACATTTGAGGAAGGGAGGGAAGAAAAAAGACGGAAATAAAAGCCATATATATATGCAGAGGGGAGCAAAGGAAGTGTGCGCAAAGGTATTCGTGTTACTTGACTGAACAGGAAACACGTACGAGGCAATAATAAAATGGTCTCATTTGCCCGGTTACTCGAGTCCCATACAGAACAATACACCGGCATTCCGTGTTCTTCACCCTCCGTTATCTCCCTCTCTCTCTCTCTCTCTCTTTCTCTCTTTCTCTCTATGTGTCTGTATGTGTTGCGATGTTATTTAGCGAACGTTTTACATTATAATGTTGCCATTGCATGACTGGGACCCCACTCTTGGAAAATGCATGAACTGCATCATCTCTAGTTTAAAGCAGTAGAAACTGAGTCTATATAACTCCACCACACACTTGGCGAGAGCCGCTATAATAACTGCTCTCACCCATATAGCAAAAGTTTGTAACGTTCCTGCCGCGGTAGCACCGAAGTCACGTGGCATAATGACGGCCATCTTGTAAATAACGATTCATGCATCTGCCGATGTGTAACGACCATATCAGCACGCACACCAAATGAGGAGAGCGTGTACGTCCAGACGGAATGCCTTTTCATCACGATTAACTCTAGTTTCATGATTATCACTATCAGAAATTGTGATATTTAACGCGATAATGACAACAAAGTTGTTTATGTAAAGCTGTATTTTTCAATCAAGTTTGCGTATCTCTGTAATTTAATCTTGGATATGATCCTCTCTTACAATACTTCTGCAAGGTGTACGTACATCAAAAATTTTCATTTCAGATGATTTTAAATTGATGCTACCGCGTGGAAATGCATTAGATTTTGAATGGTATTGATTTTAGTAATTAGATCTGGTTGATTTTGGATTAGTAGTAAGTTTCAGTGGCCTGATGCGGTACAATTAGGATGCTTCTGATAAAAATTTAGTGACTTTATCTGGTAGATTTAGGATGCTACTGATTTTAGTAGCTACGGCTGGTAATTTTTGGATGCTACAGATTTTACTAGCTTGATCTGATCGCTTTTTGATGCTAACGGCTTTAGTAGCTTTAACTGCCTTGATTTTGGATTAGTACCGATTAAAATTTAGTGGTTTCATGTGGTATATTTTAAATGATACTGATTAATATTTAGAGGTTTGGTTTGGTAGATTTTTGATGCTAATGATTTTATTATTTTGGTCTGGCTGATTTTGAATCCTAATGATTTCAGTAGCTTGATCTGATTAGTTTTGAATGCTATTGATTTTAGTAGCTTCTGGTTGTTTTTGTATGCTCCGGATCTTAGTGGCTTGTTCTAGCAGTTTTTGGATGCTACTAATTGCATTTAGTAGTGCTTCTAGTAGTGCTTAATCTAGTTGATTTTGGATATATTAGTCTATAATCCTAAATGCAACAGATATAATCTGAATTGATAACGTTTTAATGCGGTTTTTAGCAACACTGGTTGCATATGATCAGCAATCGCTAATGCAAACTGCAATTTTAATTGCAAGTGATACAGTCCAAATTGTTTTAATGCTATAACCCGCAATGATACTAACTTTACTGTACTGGAATTCAACATGTGAATTTTCCGTAGTATTTTGCATCATTCAAAGCATTTTGAATTTAGTTTAGATGATTAAAAATTGGTACCCTACAGAAGTATAATTCGGTTGTTTTAGGATAGTACGTACGGATTAAATTTTAATGGATCGATCATCAATTTAGATCTAGACCGTCTCTACTGACACTCGATCGGTGAAATGCCATTTCTGAATAGTCTCAACGATCCAGTTTCTATTCTTAAATACAAAGAATTTCCGTTTTTTTTTTATTTTCCATATCTTGTAATATTCCAGCATCAAATATACGATGTCTCTGAAAATTTCCACTTACAGGAGTAAATAAAATGTATGAATGAAAGAAGAAATCCCTTGTTCCTAATGAAATATACAACTACATTGACGAACATGTAGAAGTATATTGTCAAAATATAATTGTAACTATCGACACAGATTATATTGTGTGTTAACTAGACTGTGGTAACGCAAATGAGGAACGTAAACTGTATTATGGCTGTTTCTAAGTTATACATAGAGAGAGAGAGGGAGAGGTATTGATCCAGAGTGGTTGCGGAAAGTTTCTGTTGGGTTTGTTCCGCAACTATTAAATTCGATATATGTAATAGAAAGTGCATGTTTTGACGTTTATCACATATATAGTACGTGTGTACATTTAGTATTAATCACTTTTTGCACATATATAGTCACTCCGTGAATCATAACATAATAGCCACTTTTTATGTAATGGTACCCTCACGCAACCGGCATTTATTTCAACCTTCAATAATGACCAAGCAGGTGTTAAGCATATGTTCAACATTATTCATTCCGCAAATACCTCCAACTTATAATAATAATAATATATCCAACAGTCAATTTTTTTTCACAAGTCTCTTCAAATTTCAATGAAGCTATAAATTTCATTTGCTGGTACTTTCTAAAATCTGGATAATTTGTTTTAGTTTAGGTTAAAGATGATGATGATGATGATGATGGAAAAATATATGTTCATCTTGGTTTCATTTCCTTGAATATGGGAAATTAAGAATGGTAAATTAAATATTCTATAATATTCTATAATATTCATATGTAAATTATGAAAAAGGGTGAATTATGTAACAGAGTAGCAAAATGTGCATTGTATGTAATATTTTTGATAAATATGTATAATGCTGAAACGTGTTCATTTTAATTTGTATATACGTTTACTAAAAAATTGATACTAGAGTTGAAATTCCAATTAAGCGTTATTAGTATTTCGTACAGAGTAATAATTTTCCACTGGCCTCATTTTTCAACAACGATCCATGTTATATTTTTCGACATAGTATATAATATAATATTTTCGGGTATATCGTCACAATGGCATAACCGGAATACCAATACCGTTTGTCTGAAATACCGAACATAGTGTTACAAACCGCAGTGTCTGCAGTATATACATATATCGAATATAATATTCATAATATCGTAATAATAATATTTCAATATTTAATATTTCAATATTTAATATTTCAATATCTAATATTTAATATTTCAATATTCAAAATCTACTCCTTTGATTATTAATTTACTACAGAAGGGAACAATGAAAAATCACCTCATTAGAAACTACGATACCCTGTAACAGCTTCGAGAACTATATCCAATAGAGAAAGTGTATTTCGAATCATCAAGATATACCTATCAAATAGCAAAAGGAAAAAGAAAACTTTCTGGAGTGGAAAGCCGAGGGAAATAAGGAAGAGAGGGATCTGAGGAAGTTTGCTCGATCAGAAATATTATTGTATATAGGAACGCATTGAACGAGTTCAAGAGAAACGAAGATGGGAAAAAAGGATGGGAGGAGGAGGAGGAGGAGAAAAAAGCAGCTCGTTAAGGCATGACCTTTAACGGCGGGAACGTGGGAGGTTATAATGCACTTAGTGCACGGTTTCGTTTAACGTTGTCGTAGTGTGTTTGGATGAATGCAGGTCGGCGTGGCAGAGTAGAAGGAAGGCTTCGAGTTTATATAGTGGAGAGGGGTATGGATCGGTAGTAGCGAGGGCGTAGCTACAGGAGATGAGTACAAGAGAGAGAGAGAGAGAATTTCTATATGGAGGAGAGTTCAACTCTCTCTGTTTCTCCACTGGGAAAGAAAGAGAGAGAGAGAGAGAGAGAGAGTTCAACTCTCTCTGTTTCTCCACTGGGAAAGAGAGAGAGAGAGAGAGAGAGAGAGAAAGAGAGAGAGAGAGAAAGAGAAGCTAGCTATTCAACAGAGACAGATTCCAAGGGAGAGAAAATCCCAGACAGTATATCTGCGAGAGAAAGAGTAAATATGTCAGAGAATCAGAAAATCTCTATAACGATAAAAGAGAGCGATGCTGTGTACAGGAAAGAGCTGGAGGGAATTTTTAGGCGGTATGTGAGAGAGGAGAGCAGAGAGGGACAGAAACACATCCGAAAGATGGATTCAGAACGGGTTGAGGCGAGGGAAAGAGAGAGAAAGAGAGAAAGAGAGAGAGAGAGAGAGATGGTTTCAGCCAGAAGGAGAAGGATAGCGCCGCGTTGGAGGTCAAAGGCCTCCGCCTGACTGTGCACATCGGCAATGTGCATGAGTAACCACTGACTGAGGCACTCTCTCTCTCTCTCTCTCTAACCCTAGCCTTCTCTCCTCTATTTCTCCTTAAACAGAGAGAGAAAGAGAAAGAGAGAGAGAGAGAGAGAGAAAGAGAGAGAGAGAAAGAGAGAGAGACAGAGAGAGAGAAAGAGAGAGAGAGAGAAAGAGAGAGAGACAGAGAGACAGAGAGACAGAGAGAGAGAGAGAGAGAGAGAGAGAGAGAGCTCTCCCATGTCCGACCATTCGTCGATAATATATTCCTCATACAGATCAGACGACGAGACGCACCGGTATACATGAACTCTCACTTACGTACTTTCTTGTAATCGTGTTATGTACCTCGTGAGATATGCTCTTGAGCTTTATATATATTCGATATTGGCACACATATACACACGTAGAAATAAATTGTATAGGGAGAGAGAAAGAAAAATAGAGAGAGAGAGAGAGAGAGAGAGGCTAACAGACCGAGTCGTAAAACCAACGGGATCATCTATATATATTGAAGCAATATATACTCCATATATGTATACTACATTCTATCTCTAGGAAAATTAAAAATTCTCCAGGCGAACTTGGAAATTTGTAGCATTTGAAATGTACATTCCCTTGGAAGAATTATGCGCACTATAATCGTGAATGTAGAGTGTAAAAGGTTCTTTTGGGGATATAAAATGCTCCCCCTCTCTCTCTCTCTCTCTTTCTTTAGCAAGCAAAAATTGCGCAAGAGATGCATTTATGTCGCATGACTTCGAAGAAAAATATGCGTGACCGAGATGAACAGAAGTATATGTTAGTTGTGTATTTGTAATTTTGTAATAAAGAAAAAAAAGAAGAGAGAAAAAAGATCCATTATGAGAGGAAGGGAAAAAAATTTTTAATGTCATTGAAAAAGTAACGTTGACCTTATTTTTACATATTGATTTTACATATTGCAGGTGTATTTTCACTTTTAGATATAGAAACAAAATATATAGTTAGGATCATTAATTTGATGATAATATAGTTGAAGATTCAATAAATGCGAGTTGACAATATGAAGTAACGAATTATTGAGAATATAATAATACAATATGTCAATTTACATCAATTTTCATTGATGTAAATCTATGAAAATCAATGGAAATTACAGATGCTAAAATATGCTCTTAATTTATCATTTTCAATAAGCTTATTTTTCTTCTCATCGCGTCAGAAATAGAAATAACTAATAATAACACGAATAAGTGAAATATTAATAATACATATATAGAAACAATAAATGACCGTATAAACATTTTCAAGTTCATTAGCAAAATTATTAATGATCTCTAAAATTTAATTAATTCACTTTGAGCTTATGAAACCAATATAATACACATATATACATAATATGTCCATAGTACATTTAAAGCATTCAGAATTATGCAAACATTAATTTTTTTGTTTTGACAAGCTTTTCCAATATAGTTACGCAACATTGTGTGCGTAATTCAAATTTACATGATGATAATGATGATGAATCAAAATGACGATAAACACAAATTTTTTTGACAATTATTATAAACATAAAACAGACGTGGTAAAAATTAAATTTGGGTCATAAATTATATGGAAAAGAATAAAGGCTTAAAAAGGAAAATTTTTTAGTGAAAGTGTATATAATTAATTGTATTATTATAAAATAAGAGAGCGAGAGCAGAATGGAGAAAAAAAAACTTTACAAATAGAAAAGGGAACAGAAATAAAGTGTTCTGTACACAGAGAAAAATGAGTGTTATTTTGACACTGAATTCGGTGTTAAAATAACCTGCAACAAATTTTAGCTCGAGAGTGTTATTTTAACACTTAAAATTGGAGAAATTTTCACTTTTATTCACTCCAGAAGAGAAAAATTTTATCCAACACTTGGTATAAAAATGTCATTTTATCTACTCTAGAAAAGAAAATTTTTATCCCTGATTGGTATAAAAAAATGTAATTCTATCAACTCTATGACAGAAAATTTTTATTCCTCATTGGTATAAAAATATAATTCTATCCTGTTGCTAGTCAAAATTACACCAAGCAAAGGTAAAAGTTATACTCAGCAAAGGTAAATTTTCAAATTTACCCTAAATTAAAATTACCCCGTCAATATATTACCCGCAACAAAATCAACACTCCGTTTTCTCTGTGTACGTTCCACTATTTGTTATATTGATTAAACGTCCGATAAAGATGCTGGTTCACTAATTAATTGAAACTGATTGGTCAGGAGATTTTTATTTGTCTTGATAACAATACTGGGCAATCAATTTGAAACTACCAATTAAAGGAATTTTCAATTATAGTCAATAGTTTCAATAAATATTTTTATAATTGAAAATTCCTTTAATTTAAACTATTAATCGAAAATACTAAAAATAATTGATGCTACCAATAATTAAAACTACTTTCAATTGAAATTAACTTCAAATGAAACTAATATCAATGGAAGCTGATTCAATTGAAACTACAAATCGGTTGAAACTAGGATTAATTAAAATTACATTTAATTGTAGCTACTACACTGAAAAATTACTAGCAATTACTATCAATAACTGAAACTACTGTCAATCGAAGCTACATTAAATTAAAATTACTATCAATTAAAATTACTATCAATTAAAACTAATATCAATAAACTAAATATCAATAAACTAATATCAATTAAAACATTTTTCAATTGAAACTACAAATAATAAAAACTTTTTTTAACTGGAGCTACTTTTGATAGAAGCTGCTATTAATAATTAAAACTACTGTCAATCTAAGCTACTTTTAATAGACATTACTATCAAATGGAACTACTATCAATAAATGAATCTACTATCAATTGAAACTTTGGATTGAAACTTTTAATTGAAAGGATTTTTAATTGAAACTACTATCAATGATTTAAACTACTTTTAATTAAAGCTACCTTTAAACGAAACTACAATCAATTGAAGCAATAATATACCAATAATAGTATCAATTAAAACTACTCTCAATGACTGAAGTTACTATTTATTGAAAATACTGTCAATTGAAGCTACTATATCAATTACCAATTACAATTATCAATTTACCATAAAATAAAACAGCAAGTGATGAAAACAACAATTTTGAAGAAAAAAAAATTACGAAATTTTCACATTGCTGGAAGAATTAAGAAAATTATTTGTCAAATACACACTCATATTTGGAAAAAAAACTTCTCTCGATGTTTATATATTATTTTTAAAGACAGCTTGCACTAAATGATTATCAGAAGAAATGTAGAACATTCGCGTATTGTTGTGTTATTACAATCCGTAGCTGTAATGAGATACAACAGACCTACTTCCTCTTTAAAATAACAACAGGCTTTGAAGATAATTATCCCTCCAACAGTATATATACATATACCATATTATATACCTGGAGCCTTTAAAGAAACTTATTATCAACCATGAAATTTACAATTTTTTTTTTTCATTTTTATTCAATCATGTGTGCGTAAGATGCGCTTCTCTGGAAGAAAAAAAAATGATAAACAATTATTATTTGAGAAAATTATTTTTAATTCCCCGGGTAGAAAATAACGTTTGTTATATACAAAACTGAAAGACAGAGAAAGAGAGAGAGAGGACAATATTGTAAATTATCATACAAAGAAAAGAAAAAACGTAGTACGAGTGGTTTTTCCTTATTTTATCGCGTGCACGTAGTAAAATGATAACTTTGCGAAAGAAATGACTAATAATTCCGGAGTAATATTCTTATAACGGAATGAGTAATCGAGATTATATGTGCGACAAACAGAAGACGATTCTAATATTAATTTTATAATATTTATTGAATAGAAAGTTTTCTATTCCCTGAATATTAAAATTTAAAATTAATATATTAGAAAATCAATAGAATTTAATATT
>JUFY01022556.1:0-12469 GCA_001855655.1 Leptopilina clavipes
TATTATTTATTTTTAATTTAATCATTTTTACTTATATTTAATTTTTTCATTATTATTATTATTATGTTTAAAATCCTCGTGCAGGGAATCGTAAATTAAGCAGGGCTCTTTATTTATATAATTTATATTTATATATATAAATTTTATACAATGGACAAATTCGAATATTGCCGCGCGCTCATTTAAGGCGAGTTTCCATCGAGACGCTCGCAGCCAATCAGCGCCCGAACGATCCCTTCCAGCGTCCGACAGTAGGTCCCCACTATCCCCTCCACAGCAGATGCCTATATAAACCTCAGCACAGACGAAATTCGGAGTCGATTCGACGTCTCTCGATAAGAGTGAATTCATCTTACGTTACGTTTCGATATCCTGTTTCCGTATTTATCGTCCGTCATTTTTACTTTTACATTCGTTACAAAATTATCTTCTGTATTTTTTAATCAATTATAAATATTTATAATTACATTTATTATCACAGAGAGTATCAATAATTGGTTGATAAATTTTTTTTCAATGTTATTTAAATTTTTAAAATGTCCTCCTTATAAACCAACTTTGAGTACATTCCAATTCTAGAAAAAGTAATATTCTCTAAAATATTAAATATATTCTTATTTTAGGAATAATACTTTATCCAAATATTTAAGAATAATGTCTGATTTTCGTTTTCTTTTATTTTTATCATTTTTCTTGAAGATGATATATTTTTCCAAATGGCTAAGAATATATTTCCTTCCTGAAAAAAATTCCTTCCTTTAAAGTAAAGTTAAATTTTTTGCAAAGTTTGAAAATTTACGAGAACAGAAATAAAGGAACCATAGAATTGGGGTTTTATGTGTATGAGAGAAACTGCAACCAAGTATATTTATATATACGTATATATTAGTACGATGCTGAGAGGGTTGTTTTCTACAAGGAAAATGTAGGCTTCATGCTTTAGCTTTTGGATGTCGAGGCCTGCACTGCTTTTGCCCCCGAAGCACCTAACGAGATTAGAACGAGGAGACTCGCTATGGGAAGGGATAATTTAAATGGCATAAACTCAGTGCTGAGATTCTCCGCGCTTAGGTGCCGGTATATAATAACCGAAGGAGAGATTACCTTCTGTGCAACCTTCGAGCTCATTACTCGTTGAAGATGTCACGGATAAGAGAGACCTTCACCGAATATTATCAACACTCATGATCCACACAAGTTTTACCCACGAGAGAACTTTGCATTCATTTTCCGAAAACTAAAATCTCCGATAAAATGATATTAAATTTTAAACGTAAAGATATACTTATAATATAACAAACCATTTGGAAATTTATTTTATAAATTTATTTCATTACCACCAAGGTAAATAAGGTCCAACAAATTTTCACTGATGATAAAATATTTTTGCCGATTGTAATTTTTAATTAAATATTCTCTCTTCATCATGTATTATACTCAATGCAATATATTTAATCAAAAAATGGATAAAAATATTTTGAAATATTCAATAAAACAAATAAATAATGATTTTCAAGTATATATAACAATAAGCATCGTTGAGCATAATATGAATCCAATGTTTATAATTGACAGTGAATTGATGGACATTGACGAGTACGAGTTTTTATCAAATAAGAGCCATTCACATGATAATTAATCCTTTCCTAAATAAAAAACATCATTCGTTTCACGTGAACAAAAAAAAATTAATGAACGAAGGTTGAAGTTCTCTTTAAAACCGATTTTGTTAATTAATTAAAAACGAATGATTCAATAAAACCGATTGATGTAAATATTACAAAATGTTTGAAACGTAGATATAAAGTAGTGAATAAATATCCATTCAATTTGCAAGAATTCATATTTTTTGTCTTTTTTTGAAAATAATTACCTAGTGGGAAACAATATGATTGTCAATTTAAAAAAGGGTCGAATGTGAAATCAAAATTTGCGGATGGATATTGATGAGTTGATCCAACTATGATTGCTGTCGCTGATCACGAAGGTCGACGATCTTAGTAAGAAAAGACGTAGGCTAACAATTTTGGAAAACTCCATAAGAAAGCGAAACTAGAAGATAACTACTCGAGGAGTAAAGATTGCTATTATAGTCACTAACCAAGAAGATGCAGACAAGCTGGAACGTATTGCACATGAATGACTTTGTGTCTTCTCCAGTCAGGAGAGGAATAATGGTCGTAAGGTGTCATAAATACCTTGGCTACGGTCATATAAGCAGAAATTGCAAAGTTGTAGATTGTTTCAGGTACGGAGAAGCTGAACACAAGCTAGCAGATTGTAAGAAGAGCCCATGCTGCTTCTTATGCCAGGAGAATGTCGACAGGAAGGAGAACATCAACCAAGGCACAGATTCAGGGAGTTGCAGAGTCTTCAGAACCACCCTTGAGGAATCTAAGAACATCCTGTTCAGATCACGGGAAAAGTAAGGCCAGAACTACTTCTACGACGTCTGAAGACGAAATGTAGTTCCGTAGCTGAGTCCTAGTTCCAGAAAACCCAGAGGAAGAGTAGCTATTAAAACGAAGAGCATGTAACAACATTGATATTAACCTGAATAAACACTGGAACCTACTAGACAATCAATAGGACTGTCATCCAACGGAAAAGCATATAACAACATTAACATTAACCTGAATAGACACACTAAATCTACTTGACATCGAACAGCTGTCATCAAATAGAAAAGCAGACATGCAAACAGAAAAGCATTAAACTGAATAGGCACTAAAACTACTCAACAATCAACAGAACATCCTGGATTGTGGGGCCTACCATTAGCGTATCATTTAATTTGTAGCGCCGAACCTTTTCTCTCTTTTCCTTCCTTCTACGATAAGGAAGTATGTTAAAGTAATATTCTCTGAGTTATTGAAAACTCAACATTCAAGGTAAAAAGTAATAAAGTAATATAGTATAAAAAAAACCCAAAGTCTGGACAGAGTACAAATTTTATTACTCAGGTAAATGATGATCGGTTCACCGAGGTCTGTCAGAGGTAAAGGGCTTGGAAATAGTTCAGTTGGTTTTGGCCACTCGTTCGAGATTGTAAGAACGTGTGCTCACTTGTTCAAAAATAATCAATAAACATTTTATATATATTCTAACAAAATCATTGTTTTTCATTTTAAAACATAATCCTTCAACAAAGTAAGAGGGGGTTCGATGGGTTTTTCCTGTTACCTGAGCCTGTCTCGGTTCAGTTCATTGACCTCCGTTGTGACGAAAACAAATGCAAAATAAAATTGGCTTATTAAATCTCTGTATCTAATTCATTTTCATTTCTTGTTACTTTAAAATTAAAATAAGTGAATAATGTAAATGTTTAACATTGAACACTTCCATTTCGACAAACTGACACCTAACATGATGGTCCTAGGAGCCAATAAGCAAGGGATGAAGCTCTTTGTGAAATATTAGATAGAAACAGTTTTGAAAAAGCCAGGAAGCAGGTAGATGACAGTCCTAGGAAGCAACAGGCGAGGGATAGAACTTGTTGTAGACACCAATCAAAAAGAGGGGTAAATTCTTCAGGATCATCTTAAATTCACCCTTCGACCTAAGAATCAGCAGGACGGATATTTGTGACGCTTTCTATAGTTAACTATATTTTTATGTACAGAAAGAGTGATAGAAATCAGTCCTCCTTTGCTTCTTAGGTCGAAGTGTGGATTTCTCACCAAGGAAACAAAAGCAGAGATTGCAGAGGCTGTCAAAAGCGACGTCTACTTAGAAGATGCTCTATGCTTTGCAAAAGGAAACCAAGAATATCAACTAAACAAAGATAGTGTATCCAACAGGAACAACTTCAGATCCCTAACAGAAATCTCAGATATTTAACAGGCTAATTGAGTTCTGCGACTTGGATTGCTTTACCCAGGAAAAAGAAGTTCAGAAAAAAAGTTATGAAGAAGACAGGAAGCAGAAAAGTGATGGTCCTAGGACCTTTTTTTAACAAACTACTGTTTTAGCAAGAAGAAAAAAAAATTGAAAAATGGGTCTAGCTTGATAACATAGATAACTATTATTATTGAACAAAACGTTCCATTAAATTAAACCTGCACTTACAATCGAAAAATTTATCACTTTAAATCCAATTATGACCTAGTTGTAGAGAAATAGAGAGGGACTAGAGGGATAGAAAGGAGATTCCTTATATATGTTACACGAAAACTGGTGAAAATAAAATAGCCAGGAGTTTTACTCTGATTAGAATTGAATGGGGGCATTTATTAAATCCCCGTTGATCTTGGTTCAAACGTGTTTGGAAAGGGGTAATTCTTACCCATTAAAAGGATCAGGATTATAAATAGACCAAATAGTTCTTTAGATGAAAAGTTATTTTCAACTTCTCCTCCACTTTTCTACTTCAATTGTATTTACTTGGGGGAAAACAGATAATTAGCCCGAATCGTTTAAGAATCAATTTCATTACTATTTTCCTAAAAATTTATTACTATCGTTCAGTAAAAAAATTTACTATTCGTATCAATAAAATTTCCTATTTTTAATTATTTTTCATAGAATAAAAATATATGTATTGATTTATTGAATTTACATTGTTTGAAAAATTTTTGTAAATTCGTAAATTCTTTTGTTCGATTTAATACGGAAAATTCCCAACACAAAAAGTGTTTCATTGAAAATAAAAATAAAGACAAAGTTTAAATCAAAGTGAACTTGATTCGTTTTTTAATTGGATTAAAAATATATAATATTTACCATCACATTGAACTATGGCAGATTTATCAGTCATCGGAAAAAAGTGATCCATCTGGAAACAAAATAAAAATATTTTACATTAAAAAAAAAAATAAAAATATTTACATTAAAATTACACATAAGGTAATAAAAAACATTTTTAAATTTCAGTTAATAAATTAATCATTCTATTTTGAAATAATGATCAAGTAAGAATGCAATAAATAAAATATCTTACCAGTAATTTATTATTTATATCTACTTTTATTAAATTTTTTAAATTATATCAAAATTTTTTGATACATTTTTTCGTTTTATAATTACGTGACTTAAAGATATAAATGTGTACAAAGTTAAATGACATTCAAAGTGTATTGCCAAAGGCGTCAAAGAATAACACAAAGCTCCGTAACTAAAAAAAAAGGAGAAAGAAAAAAGAATTTTAACGAGTGAACCTTCACTTTCTTATAGCCTTGATGCTGGGAAGGATGCGTCGTAAAGGGAAATCTAATTTGAATAGAAATTTGCTCACAGATTTTATGTTTTCTGTAAAATAATCTCGAGATTTTCTTGTTTATCACACTATTGTGTACCATAAAAATGATATAATGTTTATTTAAGGAAAAATTACACTGAATTCTTTTAAAATTTACACAAACTATTGTTTACAACTGCTATGTAAATATTTTTTCTAAATAAAAAATTTTTTTTATATTAAATTTTCACAAATTTATTGTATTCACTGTTTTGTAATTCGTTGTAAGCAAAATGTATCTGGAAATGAAATTTTTAATTTTAATTTAATGTTAAAAGAAAATTTAACTTTCCGAAACATTTCTTTTCATGATTAAAGAGTTTTTATTAATTATCGTGTAATATTATTAATAATCTTGATGTAGTTAATGACAATTAATATTATGCACCAGGCGCAAAGAAGTAATAAAATAAGGAGTATATATAAAAGTTTTTTAATGAGCTGACTAACAAGCTTTTAATCACTTTTTATCGCCAAAGGCTTTCTAACATTTTAATCATATTATTGACTTTGAGATTTGAAGTACCAAAGTTGCCTCCACAGTTTCAGATTTAACTTTTTATAGCTCCTTCTCCCCCACTCGAAACCCCCAAAAACATATAAACCCTCCACTTTTATGGCAGAAATTAACCCGAAAATACTCCAATTTCCAAACTTCAAAATACTATCACATATAAACAATTTAATCAACTATATTGTTAACACTTGAGCTACTTGAATTTTAATCGACTTAGCATTCATTAACTACATCCATTGAATATTTTTAGTTATTTAACTAGAAGAAAAATTTAGTTATTTAATTTAGTTATTTAATTTAAAAAAATTTAGTTATTTAATTAGAAAAACAACTACCTTGTGGATTATTTGGATAATTTAAAGAATAGTAAATATTTAAGACTATTATAATTGCAAAAAAAAAAACGATAAATCTGTTTTTCCTTCAATCTTACGAATTGGTTTGGTTTTGATTTCTCAGCATTCGCAAGGAAATGGTTCTTTTTTACGGCTATTCAAGGGAAGATTTAACCCCTGCGTATTAGTGATCGATAAAAAACACTTGGAAGAACGTATACTTTGTTTTATCGTATCTAAGAAAGTAAAGACCTCTTTTTATGCGTAATTTTTACGTATATCGTGCGTAAAAGACGTTTCTAATAGTACCTTATAAACAGGCGGGCAATTTATAGCAAATGTACATTTAAGAGTACATAATGAATAATTTAAATAGCTGTGAATAATAAGAAATGTGGTATATTTTTAAAGCAAGTAGAATCAATTTCTTGTTGGAAGGTTTTATTATTGTTTCTTTTTTCAGATTATGTTTAGGTAGATATTTCGTCTTGTGCAATACATCAAAACGACTCTTCTTTAGCAGAGAGGGGCCAAAAATTTTTAGGAGCTATTACGTCATATGAGTTGTTACACATTCCTTAGCGGATTTCGACTTCCATGGCTGTCATAAGCAGCTAATTTCTGAAATAATATTTATTGCATATATAAAATTGTAAATAAAAACAATAATCAAAATAAGGACGTTCTGAAGATATGCAAAATACAAACTATGTCACTGTAACTACTGGGAGGTTTTGCAGTTCTAATTGTTCGCCCTTGATTCTTTTATCATGACAGTTCGTGAAAGTATCCAAAGCAATAGCGTCGCCAATTGGTATATTTAATGACCGCCGGTGAAAGAATAACAACGACGAAAAGTTTAACAGACCGAGACATAAAAAAATACTATTATTCTCACTTGTAGTCTGCCTGAGGCATTAAATTTTGGAATACCGTCGGTCAGTCAGTTTATAACCAGGTGACTGCCATATACGCAGGTTAATACGACAAAACAGTCTACCAACCAGATCGTAAAGTGTCACCCAATGGGTTACGATGTTCTACTAGGGGAAGTGTATACCCTAACAGCCCAACACGTCGCAATAGTTACGAACGTTACAAGAGCGTAGTTTCGAATAATTATGAGAATAACCATCCGAAATCAATTGTTACATTTCTATGATTACTTTTCCATCACATCCACTGTTTAAAGGGGGTAACACTAGACGTAATTTTCCAGAAAGCAATAATGCCTTCTGCAATAATGCCTTTTGCAAACGCAAAAGAAAAATCGATTTCTGGAAAATTACGTCTAGTGGCCAGTGGCCCAAGGATGCAGGAGGGCAACAACGCGTTATTAGTACCAAAGATCATCTTGGACAGGATAGAAAGACGAGGAAGTGCAAGCAGCGTGACGAGTCAGGGCAGTGGCATTTCGGTTTTTAGTAATGCTTTTGCGAATGATATTGCTTCCTCTACAATGAAGATCGAGACAAGTGCATTAAACTGCGGAAAGAAGAGGCGGCATGTATTTTGAAAATGGAGAAAGAGGTCAGCAAAATGCTGAAGATCTGTGATGTCCAGAAGAATGTCAGTATGACAATCAAGGATGGACTTAAAAGCCTAACATCGCTCATAGAGGAAGTAAAGTCAAAGCACGAAGCAGCTGAAATGGAAGACCAACACTTCTACCAGGGATTGGACTGGTCCGAAGAAGCACGCAGGGATCGAAGACTAAGACGAGATCGTTTCAATGCAGCTATGCTTAGAAACGTTGTCTTAGAATCTCAGAAGAGAAGGAGTAGTCCTGAGTCGATCATGGACTCGAAAAAAAAGCATCGAAGATCAACGATGATCATCAAGGTCGCTGAAGGCACGACGTACGCTGCAGTCCTGGGAAAGCTCCGTAGAGAGGCGAACCCAGAGGCCAGCCTAAACTGCTCGCCTAATGTAACGTTCGACCCTTTTGGAATCTCTCCGGGAAAACAATTCGATCCGTTATGACCCACACTTCCCAAAAAGATTTCGACTAAATATTCGGTCGTCATTTCAAAAATAAATCACCTCCTGCTTTTTTGTACCAGTCTTTTAGTGAGAGACCACTTTTTTTTTTTAAATAGTCCTTTAACTTAATTTCTCGCTAAAATGTCAGAGCTTCGCTTTGAAAATAATTGCGCAAAAAAAAGTCGTTCTATTTAAATTTGTACACGTAATGAAATATGTTAGGTAATTGAAAAAAAGTATATATAATAAAGTAAATTGGCCATAGAAATGAAGTTTAGAAAAAAAAGGAGGGTATAAAAATGCAAATACGAAGGAAGAGTTTAAAAGCTTTCTTGATTTGCATATATGAACCGCCGGATCGTAGAAGGGCATATAGCCAATGTAATTCAAATGGGCTATATGCCCTTCTACGATCCGGCGGTTCATATGTATATATATATATACGCACAGTTTTTTTTCTGTCCTCTATGTGTTTAAAGATTGGTTCAATGGTCCTTTTGATCCACACGGGAGATAAGAATAATAAAGAAGATAATCCAAATTTAGATGAAATCAAGTGGAAAGACACACATACACTACATGTGTAAATTCATTTCAGGGGTTTGGAGAAAGGGATGGAGGAGGCTCGACTATATATCCACATTCTCGACATGACTGAAATATAACTGCTCTCCTAAACGAGATTTCAAGAGTTTATCACTAGACTGACAATTATAAGATGATTGACAACATAAAAGTGCAGAAGCTTTATTCTCAAATTTCCTTTTTTCACAGTCAAAAGCTGATGCATAATCGTATAAAATGCTTACCCATTAGAATATAGTGCGCTCATATATGGGTACATAGTGGACGCGGGACAATTCATGCGAATATTTTCCGTATTCGTGTATGAGCAACGTTACAACCAGAAGCGAAATATAGTCACGACAATCTCCAAGTTTCAGATTTTCTAAATAATAAAACGAGACTCTTTTTTTTCCCTCGGCTCCCATATCTCTAAACGGATGAAAAATATATGAATGTGAATTTTGTTTGCAGTTACTATCGTTTTGAAAAATAATGAAAAAATTGTTCATTGGAAATTTTTTTTTGCAATTTTGTTAATTTATTAAATACACTGGATAGCACAACTTCTTGCACGGAACTTGTTACGATTTTGCATGGGTAAGTGTTATTACAATTTTGTTAATAATAATTATTTAATTGACAATTGGAGATTTTTGAATTTTGCTATTATTTTCTTTTCTTGGTAACTTTAAATAATTTTCTCATTGAAATTAATATTTACCATCGAAAGAGTCAAATTCCAAATTGACATAATTTAAATAGTTGAGAAATTTTCATCTGGTGTTCAATCAACAAACTTCCACTGAATCTTTTTGAATTGAATGTATTACTTCAGTTTCGTTTGTTCTCTCATTATCAGATGAAGAGAATTTTGAAAAACGAAGCAAAAAATAAAGAATTCATTGTAGTGATTAAAAAATTAGTAATCAATTTTAAATAAATTTTAAAAGTCTTATAATTTATAATTGATACCCAAGTAGCACGTAATATTACTGTAATATTATTGTGATATTACATGTAATATTAGTAATGTTACTTGTAATATTAGTAATGTTACTTGTAATATTAGTAATGTTACTTGTAATATTAGTAATGTTACTTGTAATATTACAGTAATATTACAGTAAAATTAAAATGTCCGCCTCAAGGTAATATTGCAGGTAATATTACCGTAATATTACTGTAATATTATAGGCTATATTACAGTAATGTTACAAAAAAGTACACAAAATTCTGTTTAAGGGTTGTAACCGTGTAACAGTAACAATGTTACTTGCGGTAATAATAAAAAGTTCATAAAATTTCTCTTATACAAAATTTTGTGGAATTTTTTGTAACATTACTGTAATATTACAGTAATATTACATTGTAATATTACTAATATTACATTGTAATCTTACTAATATTACATGTAACATCACAGTAATATTACAGTAATATTACGTGCTATTTGGGTAGAAAAACTTATTGTGTTTAAAAAATTTTGCGACTAAGTGAAAATTGTGAATAAGAAGAAAACAAGTGTTTCATGTTCGAAAAAATTGTAAAAGAGTTATAGTGATTAGAAAAGTGTTTCAGCGTGTTTCAGTGATGGAAGAACTATCGTACTGTTAAAAAAGTGTTTTAGTATTAAAAGTGGTGAAAAAATTAACAATTAAGTGAAAAATAAGAAGAAAAAGAATAAATATTTCGTTTTTAAAAATACTAAAAATTGACGCAGACAATTTTTTTTTATAAATTACGAAAATCAAATTTTTGCAATTGCTTATGCAAATTATTGTGATTGTGTGCAATAAATAGGGAACATTTATTCTCCCCCTCTCTCTCTCTCTCTATGCCTCTTTGTACTTTTTAGAAAGTTTTTCTTTTCTACAATGGGAGAAAGTTTTCTTTGGAAAACTTCATCACGAGTTATTCTGCTGCTGTGATTTATGCTTATATACCTTTTCGTACACACAAGCTTTTTTCCAATAAACAAAATATAAAAAAAAGAAAAGAAAAAAAAACAAACAGGAGTCTAAATAAAAAAGTTCGAATAAGCGTTTCTGAGTTAGTAAACAATCAGCACAAGAAAGAAACATTCAACGTCGAATTTGAAAAGTTTCTCTCCCTCGAGTTAGGTGTATGAAATCACTGCTTCAATAAGGTGCACAAAAGTTGAGAAACTGTGTAGGCCACCGACAAATTCGCCAGGGGAGCTTTGAAACTGAAGGCGCCAAGTGGTCACGTATATTTACCACAGCTGTGCCACTATTTCGGACTTATACTTGCTAAGTCATTGTGAAATACAGTTATTTGTGTATATTTTAACATTTTCCGAAAATTAATATATACCGCAAGCCGTTGTTGAAAATTTTATTGCATATGTAAATCCCCCGTTGTGTTTATTCGAATAATAAATGAAAATTCATTGTTCGACACCAATTTTAAGGTTCAATATTTGGCAAAATTTGGCCTTTTGGAAGTATTTCTTCATTAAAAATTAAAATGAAGATCCACCGTTTTTTTTTTATCAATTTTTAGTGAAAAACAATTAATTGAAATATTTTTCACTTTACAATAATTAAAAAGACAAGAAAAGTAAACAAGAATTCAAGTAATAAAAATTATGAATAAAACATTTTTTTAAATGCAATAAATTTTGAAAAAAGTGACAAATGAATTGAATCTAAATTGAACTCACCAGTAGGTAAGGTAAGGACCTGTCGGAAAAATTGTCCTTAGAGCAGAAAAATTGTTCTTTTTAGAAAATGACACTTTTTCATGAAAAAAAAAAAGTTTAAAGATTCCTTATCCACTTGAATTCGAACAGATCCTATGTGAGAATGTCAGAATTGTTCCGAAAGCTATATATATTGGACAGAGACTAAGAGACATTTAATTGACAGAATAAAGGAGCATAAGAGGCTTTGAAAAATAACGACAAAAGTACTGACTTATCACACAATAACATTTAGAAATTGTATTCCTTTCATTTTTCCCAAAAAAGATTTTTTAAAAATACATCTTAAAAATTAAAATGAATTTTAAAATATAAAATATATCTTCAAGTAAATATTACAGCATATGTTAAAATTTAAAATATTTGAAATCTTAAAATAAATATTAAAGTATATCTGCCCAAATAGCACGTAATATTACTGTAATATTACTGTGATGTTACATGTAATATTGGTAATATTACAATGTTGTACTACAGTAATATTACAATGTAATATTACAGTAATATTACAATGTAATATTACAGTAATATTACAGTAATATTAAAATGTCCGCCTCAAGGTAATATTGCAGGTAATATTAAAGTAATATTACAGTAATATTAAAATGTCCACCTCAAGGTAATATTGCAGGTAATATTAAAGTAATATTACACGTAAAATTACTGTAACATTACAAGTAAGATTACTGTAACATTACTGTAATATTACAGTAATGTTACAAAAAATTTCACAAAATTTTGTATAAGAGAAATTTTATGAACTTTTTATTATTACCATGTAACATTGTTACTGTTACACGGTTACAACCCAAGTAGTACATAATATTACTGTAATATTACTGTGATGTTACATGTAATGTTAGTAATGTTACTTGTAATATTACTGTGATGTTACATGTAATGTTAGTAATGTTACTTGTAATATTACAGTAATATTATAGTAATATTAAAATGTCCGCCTCAAGGTAATATTGCAGGTAATATTAAAGTAATATTACAGTAATATTAAAATGTCCACCTCAAGGAAATATTACAGGTAATATTACAGTAATATTACTGTAAAATTACAGGTTATATTTCTGTAACATTACAGTAATGTTACAAAAAAG
>JUFY01022557.1:0-43578 GCA_001855655.1 Leptopilina clavipes
TTCAAGATAGTTTACAAAAGAAATTTATTATTAATTATTAAAATATGCAACTTAAATTTCGTTTTCTCTGTGAACTATCAATTTAAAGAAAATGTTTTACAAATTTTTGTTATTATATTCATATTATATAGAAAATTTAATGCAAATTTATTGATTTTATTACACTACTTAAATATATACAAAGCGGGTGTGAAATAGCTCTGACTAATAAAATTCAACGATCCACGAAGCATCGCAATGAAAAACTCATTAAAAAATCCCAGATGAATATTAAAATTTGACGTACCTAAACTTAAATTTGCGAACTCAACAATCATCTGACTTTCAATTTCACTGTATAGAAAGTTATTATGTTTATTGATCATTTAGATACATTATAGATTAAGTAATTAATCAAAGTTCTAAGACCTCGTTATCTCTCTCAATTTACAAATATTTCTATTAATTTTATTTTCAATAAATCGTGATGTGCAATTAATTAACTACGAATTGTAAATATAATTTACACTATTTATTATTTGATCTAAATATTATAAATAAATGATCATTTATTGATTAGATAAAAATCAATTTCACGGTAATTTAATTTAACTCTATTATTTGATAATTTTATTATACTCACAATATCGAAAAATTACATACAATTTATAAATAAAATAATAGAATTATTTTTCTATTTAAATATAATTATATTTTAATATTTATTTTCGTAAATAATTATATTAAATAATTATAAATAACAAAATAAATAACAAAGTTATATAAAGTGTATAAAAATTAAAATATAAATCGGAAAAATTAAAAAATTGTTTACACAAGTTAACTAATTCGCATCATATATTATTATAGCTCTCTGCTTATATATATATATAAATTTAATTGAAGCCTATTGTGATCTAAATTAAACGTAAAACTCGTGAGACTAACTTGACATTTCTAATTAAACTTTTGGTGTTTATGATATATCAAACTTAATTAAAGCGATCAAAAGTTAATTTTCGATTAAAAAACGTTTTTAAAAAGGTTTGAAAAATTCTGCATTTCCTAATGAAATAGAATATATAATTTTATACTATCATATTATAATCATACTACAATTAAAAATATGTTTAAATACTTCTATAAAGAAACAAATAATACAATAAAATAATAATAAAACGTTTACGTTTTCCAAATAAATAACTGAAAATGCTAATAATAATATCAATAGTAAAAAAATGTATTAATAAAATAAATAATTTATTACACAGTTTTTATTTTTATTATTTATGGCTTATTAATTAATTATTATTACATATAATTAATTAATTATGTCAAACTGCCAGAATATTTACTTTCCATTATTTATTTGTGACCATCAAATATAATAAATTGTTAATATTATCACACACTGAAATTACTGGTTTAAATAAACAATATTGATGACATTTATTGTCGCAAACATCATTAAATTCTCCATTTGAAGCACGCATTATTTTAAAATATTTTCTCACCATATATTATATATATGTTTCCATTGTAAGAAATGAACTTTCCAAAAAAATTTTTTAAATAATTATATAATTTACAGAAGGTATTGATTAATATTATTAGTTAATAGAAAATCATATACACTCCTGGGATATGAATGTATATATAAAGCAAATTTTTCTTCATTAACAAAAGCATAAACGCGATACACATTGTAAATTATATTAAAGTTACATGAGAAAGAAACGTAACGATATATACAAAAGTGAAAGTAATTTGTTCCAGACATTGCCCGAAATAATTATAATTGGTATAATATGAAGCCATTTAGCACGTGGTTGATGCTATTTTACACTTTAATGAGGAAATCGTGCAGAACAAGGGTCATTCATTCGATTCATTTGCATGATTTGTTTTTTCATTTTTTAATAAAAAAAAATATATAATAATACTAATAATAAAAATAATAATAAATAATAATAATAAATAATAATAATAAATAATAATTATAATAATAGAAATAATAATCAGTGAATTAAATTAAGAACACATGTGAGATTTTAATGCATATATTGAAATATTTTTATCATAATAAAATTTTATATTTGTGTTTATAATAAAAATTCGAAATTAGTAACGAAATTTGTTTATAATAATTTTTACTAAATTTAGCAAATAGACTTATTTTTCCCTTTTTAGTTTATCTTCTCTTCTTTTCAACTCTAAAACTCCTAGAATAATATTTTCATTATTTTTATTTTTTTTATTATATTTTATAATATTTTTATTGTTTTTTTTTGTTTTTAATTTTCCTTTCTTCATTTTTTTCTTTAATTAGTCGATATTCCTTAATTCACAGTTAAAGTTAGAAAACGGTTAAAAATAATAATAATAATCTAGTAAATTTATTAGCAGATAAAATTCAACGACTTCTAAAAAATATTCCAAAAATTTATTTCCCCTTTTCAAATTTTTTTATAGCTTCAAAGAAGGAACTTAAAAAATTAAATAACACCATCATTCAAATTTTCATGTTTCTTTTTATGTTTCTTTTTATCCTATATACAAATTCATGAAATTTATGATTCAATGAAAAATTTACAAAAATTCTATTATTCCTTTTTACGAGTATTTTTTTTCTCAATGATTCAGTCACTGAATGACTTCAGTGAGCGCGCGCAAAACTTATACAAATCAAACACCGGCTTGATATCTTTCACCAATGAAATAATTCTCTCCTTTTTTTCACGAGACTTTTTCTCAGGATTTTGCATTTATATAGTTGTATAAACTGAAAACGTATTTAAAAAAAAATTCTCCACGTTATCGTTGATCGACGTTATAGTTCAAAAATGGAATCATCTATACTTAAATGGAAATTAGTTCGTTTGAAGACAAAACAAAAGCAGGCGAGAATTGTTTCTTTATTTTCCGCGAAAAAAAAAGAAAAAGAAAGAAAAATAATTTCATTGAAGAAATTATATAGAATTGATTTTTTTATCAAGCAGGTGGACAGTGAGCAATTCCACACGTTTCATCATAAAAGTGAAACCTCATATATAGCTTCTATCTACAATATATATATAATATTGAAACTGAAAGGAAGAAATGGCAAAAACCTTTCAAATTCCCATTGTAATTAAAAGTCGATACACAATGAAATAAAAATCATTCACGAAGGTATACCTGTATAGATCAATTAAGACATCTATCATTAGTTTCGATTTCATTGCTTGGGACTTACTTCCAGCTATCGGTAATCGTTATCGTCGACATAAACGGGATTCTTGCCTTTAAAGTTCTAATCGCTCAACTTTCCTACTAATTGGTGTTATATATACAAAAACAATCTATCTTTGTAATTTATAATTTATAATATGTATATATCCCTTAGATTGATTCACATTTTTCAGGAAATCAAATCCATTTGTATATGTATCAATAATAAATAATAATTAGAAATGTTATTCATTTAATAGTAAAAAAAATTTATGGAATTTTTAATCATTATTGCGTTGAAATAGTAATCATGAAATTATAATATTAAAAATAATAATTTAATATTAATACTAGAATAATAATTTAATATATTTAAAATTATAGGTATAAATTAATTATTTATTATATGTATAAATTAATTATTATTTTCATGAATATTATTATTATATTATTCTACTAATTATAATTACAATAAATTTAACTAGTAATAATAAAATCCTGCGGGGAGAGTTGAACCTCTGACCTCAAAGTTGACTACACTATTACATGCGCCTTAACGACTGCGGCTATCGCGGCAGATATTATAAAATTATGATATTAAAAATAAACTTGTGCTTCGAATTCGATAAAATTAATAATTGCTTGATTTTTATATATTGAGTCATATTTTTTATTTGGTTTTTCATTGAGGACTTGTCATAAATAACATTTTTATTTATATAATAATGTAGTTTGTCTACATTTTTTTGTATTATAAAGCTTTCAATTGATCGCTCTGTAAAAGTAGAACAATTTACTTCTGAGTTTCGATGAATCCTATTATAGTCGACTGGTTTTTGAAAAACAGGACGAGAATCTAGTTCAATGCGCCAATGATGACTCAGTGTTATGCAATAATCCCATTTTAATTCGACATTCTTGTAATTTACAGGATTCAAGGATCTGAGAAATTCTCTTAAGGAGAAGAAAAATGATCTTCAATTTATTATCGCCGTGAGTGACGTTCACGGTTTCCTGAAGACTTCCGGTCTAATGCGACAGGAAGCTGCAGCACGTTTGGCGACAGTTTTAGCAGAGGTAAATTTGGTATATTTTTAATTTATTATAAAAATTAATATTAAATTATATTTAATAAGAAATTGATTATTTATATTATTGAATAAAGAAATTAATTATTAATTGTTTAATTAATCAGTTAAATAGGATAGGTAAATTACCAATCCAGGTATTTTGAAAGAAATAATTAAATTAATTAAAAAAAGAATTAATTTATTAATTTTATATAATTAATCAGTTAATTACAAAAATAAATTACCAATTCAGATATAGTTTGGAAAAAATCTTGAGTGATTTAAGAAAAATTATATTAATTTTAGGAATTTTCTATATGGAAAATTAGCAATTGCGAAAAAAATGCAGAAGAGTAATGATATAATTTGAAGTAATCTTCACAATAATTATCGCAGCTTCTTTATACATGATTAACTGATCGAGACATAATGATGAATGATTTGTTATGTCACGTTACGTTCTGGATCTAATCACTGCTAGTTTTTTTATTTCTTTATTTTTATATACAGAGAATTCTACGACAACCGGAACTCGCGATCTTGGAATTGTTAGAATAACTTTCTCAAATATTTACCAGTATCAAACTTTATTTATATATTTTTCTCTTACTACACAATTTGATTTTTTGTCTCGTGATTTATTTTTCAATTATTTGTACGACACATTTAAAAATAAATACAGAAACAATTTTTTTTTTCTTAATATTCTTAAACAAATAAAAAATAATTTCATGAAAAAGGAAGAAAATTGACAAAGAAAGGTATTGAAGAAAATAGAGAAAGAAGAAATATGAAAATGAAGATTGAAAAATGCAAATTAAAAACTGGAGATGAAGATGGATATGATAAATAAAGGATTTAAGGAGAAAATTGATGAAAAAAACAAAAAAAATAATGAAGAAAAGAAAAAAAGCTGAAAATTAATAGGAAAAACAATGAAGAAAGCAAAAACGGAAGAAATAAGGGAGGGGAATTTTGGAAAATGCGAACCAAAAAATAGAAAGGAAGAAAATTATTGAAAGGGAAATAGTGAAGAAATAAAAGAAGAAATAAAAGAAGAAATAAGATAATGAAATACATTTGTAAAGTAAACCAAAAAATGGTGAAGAAAACTGACAAAGTAAACAATGAAGAAAATAAACAAAGAAGAAAGAAGGAAATGAAATAAAGAAAAATCCAAAACCAAAATGCAAATCAAAAACACAGTTAAGAAAATTGTCAAAGAAAACAGTGAAGAAAATACAAAAATGGAGAAAATTGTTAAAAAAAACAGTGAAGAAAGAAGAAAAAATTTTTCAAACTTTACATTAGCTTTACAACAAAATAAAACAAAAAGGAAGAAAAAATATTCCAACATATGAATGCAAATTTCCAACATATGCAAAGGATCTAAAAATAGTGGTGAAAAATGAGTTGAAGCTATGGTAATGGAATTATGTCTACGTCTAGTCTGACGTATGACTTTAAATGAAACAGAATCTTGTTGCATTAAATCCGTTTTTGCCCTTCTTGACAGCATTCCCTGTATAAAAGTCGAAGAAAAGGAAGAAGACTAAGAAAAATAAAAAGGAAGAAAGAAGAAAAAGTACAAGAAGAACAAGAACAAGTAGCAAAAGAAGCTACTTGGAAATTGATCGTAAAATTTATAAAGTAAGGAAGCATTCCATGGGCAATTGCGCGATTATGAAAGTAATGACGATACACTGGTCGACGCTCCGAGCATTCGCCTTGGAGCATTTCGCGTTTTTACTTTCTTTAATTGTTTTTAAGAGACTGCCGCTTTCCCATATGTGGGAGTATTTCGTTCCTACTGCAAAAAAAAATAATAATAAAAAAATTTTACTCTAATTTATTTTAATCATTTTTTTCCTATTTGTTTATTTAGTTCTTTATTTATTGATATTTAATTAATATTCTATTAATTGAATATTAATTGAATATTTAATTAATATTCTATTAATTGAATATTAATTGAATATTAATTATTATAAAAAAATAAATAATTAATATAAAAAAAATAATTAATATTATATAAATGAAATGTTTTATTATAAATTATTTTAAACGTAATTTTTTCAACTAATATGTTAATTTTTTGAGTATATAATTT
Organism: Leptopilina clavipes; assembly: GCA_001855655.1. Taxonomy (NCBI): domain Eukaryota; kingdom Metazoa; phylum Arthropoda; class Insecta; order Hymenoptera; family Figitidae; genus Leptopilina; species Leptopilina clavipes. The sequence continues at coordinate 6,370 of JUFY01022557.1, forward strand.
TTTCATACATTGGTTTAATAATTATGTGAGTAAAAGTTCAATTACTATTGAATAGATTGTTTTTCTCTTTAACTGAAAAATAATCGATTGCCTTCATTCCTCTTTTTCTTCTTCTTTTATTGTACAAATGTGTGGTATTTATTTTTATAGTCAACTTCATTCTTCAAGTTCTTCACTTTTATGATTCTTGTTCAAGGTCGATGGGGTCGAGTTGAACGTAACTGCCGGCTCAAAAGAACGTCTCGTCCACTTCGTGAAAGGGTTGAAGGACGAGATGATCAGAAAATCCAACGAGAAGGTCATTTTTCTTGCGTTGCCCGCGAAACCAGAACTGTTGGCAAAGCAATTCGATCTTAAGGAGCTTTCCAAGTGAGTTAGACATACTTCGATATCGTATTCATTAAAGATGATCCTTTTCTACTTCTTCTTTGCAATAATTCATTTTTAGCCATTATTTTTTAATCCATAATAGCTTCTTATTGCGATATAAGAATAAGTAATTTGTAATGTCTAATCGTACCTAGTTTTAAGACTAATCTTACGTGTTAATTTATACAATAATAAAAATAATAATAAAAATATTAATATTAATAAATAATAATAATAACACTGATAATAACAATAATAATAATAATAATAATAATAATAAATTTAAAAAATATTACATAATAATAATAATATTAATAATAAAAATAAAAATAATATTAATAATAAATACAAATGAATAATTATTAAATTATACACTAAATAATAATTATTATTTAATAAATAAATATAGAACTAGTAATTTTTGAAATTCTTCTCTTTCTCTAATTTTTCATGTTTGAGGGAAATTTTTTTTCTGATGAAATTTTCAAGTTAAAAAATAAATAAATCTTCGTAGTAATGATTTAATTGTTTTAAATATTTTCCATGGGGAAAATTAAAAAAAAAAATTTATGGTATCTTTTGTTTAGATATGTTGATTTCTTTACGACATCGACACATTATTTGGTGGACGAAGAAGATGCCTTTCACACATTTCATCCCTCACGATTAATGGGCTTGTTCGACATGCTCAATACTGACAGTGTAATCGATTTAACAATAGGCTTGGGAGCACCAAAATCAAAAATCATCGTGTCAGTGCCAGCAAGTGGCTATAAATTTGCCCTCAAGAACGTCAATGAAAATACCCCAAGATCGCCGACAAATAACGAAAAGCCCATTATCCTCGATAGAAAGCAGGTAACGTACCAGAAGCCTCCAATCAATTACATCACTAGAATTATATAATATGAAAAAAATTAAGTAAAAAAAAAAATAAATAAATAAAAATTTTTTAAATAATAATAATAATAATAATAATAATAATAATAATAATAATAATAATAATAATAATAATAATATCAATATTAATAACAACAAATAAGAAATACCTTTGAATAAAAAAATTTTTTTAAATAAATACAAATAAATAAAATTGGAGAAATTAGAAAAAGTTTACATGGAGGGATAAAATAAAAGAATAATAAATAAGTAGCAAAAATAAAATAGTAAATAAATATAAAAAATAAATTTTTGAGAGAAACTCCGAACGCGATTGAACTAGAAGGATAAAAAGAAGACTGAAGAGACGTAACGATTTTTCTATCAAATCTTATTCAATATTTGCGAAAAAAATGTAGTTGACAAGAAAAGTTATCTCTCGATATTGTCAATCAAAATAAAATCTGTTAGTTACAGTAGACGATTTCCTATAAGAGGATGGAATTTTTTTTTCAATTTTCTTTTAATTTCTTACAAATCCTGAAAGAAGAGGAAACCTGTCACCGTTTTTTTTTTTTTTTTAATGAAAAGAAGAAAAAAAAATTTAATAAGCGTAAATGATTGTTCAATTCTCCTTGGATATTCAAAAAAATTAATATTTATAAACTCTCCATATTTGATTTATTATTGAGAGATTGCAATATGGAAAAATAATTTCCCGTCAATCTATCAAAATAAGGAAATTATAAAATTTTCTATAATCATTATTTGAATAAGTGTTTTACTTATTATTTATTCGCGAATACATTATCATTTATATGTACCGACAATTTTTACAATGTAGGTATATGTGCAATTTTGCAAAATTTCACTTATGTAAATCATTCGATTTTAGTTGTGCGATTTGATGAGCGTTGATGAATGGACTTTAGAAAGGGATGATGATCTCACAGCGCCCTATGCTTTTAATAATGAAAATTGGATTGCCTTTGAAGATCGAACATCTATTGGAATTAAGGTAAATAAAGGAAAATTAATAACAAAGATTTTTTTGCATATTATGAGAAATGAAGTTTTTCGTGAAAATTTTATATTAAATACATTTGTTCTTTTTTCTTTTTTTTTTTAGGGAAAATACGTGTCTCTTCGGGATCTCGCAGGATTGGGAATTCGTGATATTGAAAATGACATGAAGAACAATTGCAGTAAGCCCATTACACAGGAAATTTTTCAATCTTTCACTAATTTGAAGAGAAAAACAAGACAGGCTGTTTTATCTTCACTTGAAAATGAATTGCACGTAAGTCTGAATTTTTTTTCTTTCAAGAATTTAATTAAATTATATCATAATAGGAAAATTTATTAAAATAAAAATTTGTATTTTCTGAAATCTAAAAATAATTAGAATTAGAATCAATTAAATTGTACAAATGATTTGTAAAGAATATTAACTAAATTTACCTGCTAATTAATTTTTTTTCTTAATGGGACAGTAAAAAATTTTTTAATTTAAAATAAATCAATAATAATTATTGAATTATTTTTGAAATTTAGTAAACAATTCAGTACTGCCATCTATAATTTGAGGAAAAAACTTTCAGTGTTCTATGTTAAAGATACACGATAGTTCTGATCAAAAGAACGAAGAGAATTTACTTTCTAATTGCTTGTAGGCAATACGAGAAAAGAAGTTATTTTCTGTTGCGCTTGTGAATGTTTCTAACAGATGGCATTCAAATATGAAACAAAATTAAAGACATTCTTCTTTTTTTCATAATAAATTTGTGAAAAAATTTTAATTCCGAATTTTTTGAAATTAGAAAAATTCTGTTTAATTTTAAATAAAAAAAAGCTTTTCGCATTTATCGAGAAAAAAGAAAGTCTAAATATGAATTTTAATATAAAGTTGTTGTGGAATTTAAAAAAAAATGTTCTTTCATAAATAAATGTTTATTTTTTTTCAAAGACAACTCAGTTATCGTATCCAAATCATGTGAAACCAAGTGGATATAGAATTACTCGTGTCGTCGATACTAAGGGACACATTCATGCAACTCGTGAGCATTCACATACAGAATTTTCTTGCACGAGGCAGGGATATTTTGTGCACCCAAAAAGTTGTAATAGGTATAAAAATTTGAATTAATTGCTTTTAACAATAATTATCAGAGTGAATCTTCAGAAAGCGCTTTAATTTTCATGAAATATTTTTTTTAAAAACTATACTGATCTTCAAGTTATGGGAACAATAACGGATTTTGTCTGACTAATACCGTCTTTTACTACTGATTGTAATTTAAAAAAATATTATTATTCGTCTGACTAAAACTACCTTTTACTACTGATAATAAATTATATTTCTTGCCTGACTAAATCTGCCTTTTACTACTGATAATAAATTTTGTTTTTCGTCTGACTAAAACTGCCTTTTACTACTGATAATAAATTACGTTTCTTGTCTGACTAAATCTGCCTTTTACTACTGATAATAAATTTTATTCTTCGCCTGACTAAAACTGCCTTTTACTACTGATAATAAATTTTATTCTTGTCTGACTGAAACTGCCTTTTACTACTGATAATAAATTTTGTTTTTCGTCTGACCAAAGCTGCATTTTACTACTTATAATAAATTATGTTTCTTGTCTGACTGAAACTGCCTTTTACTACTGATAATAAATTATGTTTCTTGTCTGACTGAAACTACCTTTTACTACTGATAATAAATTTTATTCTTCGCCTGACTAAAACTGCCTTTTACTACTGATAATAAATTTTGTTTTTCGTCTGACCAAAGCTGCATTTTACTACTGATAATAAATTTTATTCTTCGCCTGACTAAAACTACCTTTTACTACTGATAATAAATTTTGTTTTTCGTCTGACTAAAACTGCCTTTTACTACTGATAATAAATTACGTTTCTTGTCTGACTAAATCTGCCTTTTACTACTGATAATAAATTTTATTCTTCGCCTGACTAAAACTGCCTTTTACTCATTTATACAACTTTAAATTATATTAATAGAAAATGAAAATTGATAATAATTCTTTACAGATTTTACCGCTGTGTAAAATTTAATCAGGAGGTTGACGATTACTCGGTATTTGAGTTTGATTGTCCTGCTGGATTGGCCTTTGACGAAAGTACAGAAGTTTGTGTCTGGCCGGGATCACTCTCCAAAGGTTCAGCATGCCCAGGAAGTAGTGAAATAGCGCCTGTTCCAAAAACAAGATTCCAGTGTCCTGATCATCCCGGTTACTACGCTGATCCACAAAATTGCCGATGGTTCTTCGCCTGTTTCGATTTAGGTTGATATAGAAAAAAAATTTTTATTTTATTTAATAATACAAACAAATTGGAATTTAATTTAAATTAATTTCAATAAGTTTGAATATTGTCCTAATATTTCCATAGTATTGCCGTAACATTGTTAGAACATTTCTTTTAGGCGGAAAACACATGATTCCCTACGAATTTCGTTGTCCCTTTGGACTTGTTTTCGATGAAGATAAACTGATCTGCGAGTGGCCATGGTTGGTACCAAAATGTGGAGGAGGAGGTGGTTACACCTACACGCATTTTGGAGGCTACGGAGGACATGATGATTACGGCAGTCATGAAGATCATGGTGGACATGGAGATTATGGAGGTCATGATGATTATGGTGGGCATGGAGATTATGGAGGACATGGAGGTCATGAAGGTCATGAAGATCATGGAGGAGATGGTGGTTATGGAGGACATGGAGGTAATGGTGGTTATGGGGGACATGGAGGTAATGGGGATTATGGAGGACATGGAGGTAATGGGGATTATGGAGGACATGGAGGTAATGGTGATTATGGAGGTAATGGAAACGGAGATAATGGAGGAAGCTATGGAGGAAATGATTATGGAGGCCTAGGAAGCTATGGAGGGAATGGTGATGACGATGGATATGGAGAACATCACGTCAGTCCTATTTCTCCAGGAGGCAGCTACGGAATGATTGATCATGGTCATGGAGGACATGGTGGATCCGGAGGCAATGGAGTCAAAGGAGGACATGATGATGATGGAAATCATGGAGGTTTTGGAGGTCACGGTGGATTTGGAGGTTATGATGGACGCGGTGGATCTGGAGGGCATAATGGACACGATGGATATGGAGGACATGGTGGTAATGGATGGCACAATGGACACGATGGCAATAGAGGACATGGTGGTAATGGAGGACATAAAGGACATGATAGTAAAGGAGGACATAAGGGACATGATGGTAACGGAGGACATGGTGGTAATGGAGGACATAAGGGACATGATGGTAATGGACATGGAGGAGGTCATAATGGTAACGGAGGACACAAGGGTCAAGGTGGCAATGGACATGGAGGAGGTCATAATGGTAACGGAGGAAACAAAGGACACGGAGGTCACAATGGTGGAAATGGAGGACATGATGATCAGGAAAAAGATAAGGACTCTGATGAACATTACGGAGGACACGACACAAGTCCAGTTTTTCCTGGCAAAGGACATGGAAATAAAGACAACGGACATGACAAGCCCGGAGGTAATGATCATGGTGGAAAAGATGACAGTGGTGAACATGGAGGTTACGATGTACATGAAGATGGAAAAGACAAGGATGATGGCTATGACGATCACAATAAACACGATGACAAAGACGACGGACATGATTATGATCATCATTATACAACTACTGAACATAATTATCATACAACTACTGAACCTAATTATCATACAACTACCGAACATAAATATCATACAACTAAACCTAATTATCATACAACTGAACATGATTATCATACAACTAAACATGATTATCATACAACTACTGAACCTAATTACCATACAACTACTGAACATAATTATCATACAACTAAACCTAATTATCATACAACTGAACATGATTATCATACAACTAAACATGATTATCATACAACTAAACATGACTATCATACAACTAAACATGATTATCATACAACTACTGAACCTAATTACCATACAACTACTGAACATAATTATCATACGTCTACTGAACATGATTATCATACAACTACTGAGCATGATCATCATACAACTACTGAACATGATTATCACACAACGACTGATTATGACCATCACACAAATACGGATTATGATCATTACACAACTGTTGCCTATGACAGTAATGAGAAAGATGACAAATTCGAACATGATGATCATGATGTCACGGTTGGTTTAGAATTCGGTTCTGAAGAACACACTACAAAAGCTGTTGAACATGATGACAGTGGCGAGAGTCTTGGAGACTACAGTCATGTTGGTAACTACGATTACATTGAAAGTTCAAAGAAGAATGCTTCATCAGACTTTAGAAAACGTCCCACGTCTGGTAAAATTAATACAGGATCTTCCCCTGGTAGAAAACAAATTGCAGCAGGATCACATCGAGTCTCCGTTTCTCCTAAGGGTGGGAACAAAGGACTGGATTATTCTGGAAGACATAGTTCACAATCTGTTCACAAAAGTCCACAATACACGGGACATGCCAACGTAAAAGTGGAAAATACAGCATCAGATGATTCCATGAGAGGGTATTCAACTAACGCTGGTTTTACAGGATCTACTAGGCGTCCAGTTTCGGTAAATTCTGGATTTACCCCTGAAGGATCATCAAGATTCAATGCTGGTGGTTCAGCAGGGGGATATTCTGTTGGATACACAGGGAAAATAAAAGAAGTCACTCCTGCTTATAGTTCAAGTACTTCGGCAGGGGCTGGTTATTCCACAGCATCAGGGGGATATTCCTTGACTGAACAAACTGGAACGGGATATACTAGATCAAGGGATGAAGGTTACAGCGGTTCTAGAGTTGAAGGCTACACTGGAACGAGAGATAAAGGATACACTGAATCAAGAGGCGAAGGATACTCTACCCGTCCATCATTTTCCGAAGTTCAACAAGGTTTCGCAACGTCCGAAACGGCTGGTCTTGATAATAGCAAATATTCCACATCATCTGGTTCCCAATCCGGTTATACCAACACTAGGCAGCAAACTGATGATGATCGTTTCCAGTCAACTATCTACGGTGCTACGAAAGATGCATCAGGAACAATTGGTCCTAATCAACCAACCGGTTATACGAACATTAAGCAACAAACTGATGATGATCGTTTCCAGTCAACTATCTATGGCTCTACAAAAGATGCATCAGGAACAATTGGTGCCAATCAACCAACTCCAACCACTATTTATAATCAAGCAGGTTATAAAACAGTATCCAACAGTCATCCAAAGGTTCACATCACTTCTACAAATGGAGTAACTTCTAGTCAATTCGAGGGACCAGCAGGTACTTTCGTAAGTTCTCCAGCTTCTTCCTCCGGCTCTTTCTACGCCCAAGAAAATCCCAATGGAAACATCAATCAACCAGGATATATAAACTCAAACACTGAACTAGGTTCTACGAATCCAAATAGATATTCGAATAACGTTTTTCTAGCGAACCAGGCACAAAACGGTGCCATTGTTGGAGTACAAACAACACCTGGTTACTACCCACAAACCTCCCCTCGTGGAGCAGTAGTCGCAGAAAATCAAGGAAATTCCGTAACAAATCCACCAATTACCACATACCGTGGTCCAAATCTCTTCACCGCTGATCATCGAATAGCCAATCCAATAATTACAACCTACCGTGGAAGCACTAACTCCAAAACAATTCCAGTTGGTCCCCAAACAACTCCCGCTTATAATAGAGAAATCTCCAGCTACAGGACCAATGAATATCACGATAACGGTGGTCGTGGTACGATTCGATACAATAACGGATTTGTCGTCACCAAAATACCCGAAAATGACTTCCGAAATCTATCTCCATCACTGGAACCTCTTTCCGAATCGGAAGTTTCTGGTGGACGTCTCGACAACACCGGGGTAACAATCTCTGGTGGTTCGACCTATCCGCAACAATTCGCCGGACCGGGTGTCTTCACTCCGGAAGGTTTCACAAAAACCGGACCAACGAGAACAGGAATCACAACAGCTCAATTGGGAGGTAGTGGCAGTTACGTAATTGGCACTTCGCCGAGACCGAGACCAAACTTGGAGAATATTGGAGAAAATGCTTTCGTTGGCAATGTTGGTTACAATAATCGAGTAATTTCCTCATCTGGTCCTTCCATCCAATCCGGAAATTATGCTACTCAACCGACGGGAAGTTTTTCCGGTTCAACGACATCGTATCAGGATGCTACCACACTGGCACCGCTTTTAAATGCCGAAATTCTTGATGCAAATCAACCAATTTTAAATTCTGGTACCGATAGACCTTACGTACCGATTAAGTCTTCTGGCGTTACGGTCGGTACTTTCGAACCGATTAGATCTTCTGCTTTTACTGAGAGACCTACAGATTCTTATAGTGATGTAAAGTCATCAACCGGAGGCGGACAGTATGAGCCAATTTCTGGTGTTACTGATATACCTTCAGGTACTTTTGAACCTGTTAGATCTTCTGCTGTTACTGATAGACCTACAGGCTATTACAGTGATGTAAAATCAACGGGAGCTGGACAGTATCAACCAATCAAAAACTCTGCTGTTTCTGATAGACCTACTGGTACTTTTGCACCAATCAAATCTTCTGCTATTACTGACAGACCTACAGGTACTTTCGTACCTATCAAAAATTCAGCTGTTACTGCTAGACCTACAGGTACTTTTGATCCAATTAGATCTTCTGCTGTTACTGATAGACCTGTAGGTACTTACAGTGATGTTAAATCAACCGGATCAGGTCAACAGTTGTCTGGTAACAGTAATTACCAAGCTGGTGAACAATCTGTAGATGTCAACGAATATAGAGGCTTTGGTTCATCCTTTGGTAACAATTACAAGCGACCAGCTTACGAGTCATCTGCCACCGGCGATTACAAAAAACCTGGTTATCAAACATCCGCTACTGGTGATGACAGACCTTACCAACCTTCTCCCGATTATAGAAAACCAGTTTACCAAACCTCAGCTACCAGTAACTACAAGGGACCAGGTTTCCAACCGGTTACCAATAGTAACGATAGACCAAGTTATCCATCAGACAATCTCAAAGAAGGTTATCAATCAACATCCGAGAACTATCAAGCATCGTTCACAAATTCCGATCAAACTAGCACAGCTCATCAGTCATCAGTCTATCAATCAACAGATTACAAGCAGAATTCACAAATCGCTTATCAATCACCGATAATTCCTGTAGGATACACAACTGGAACCAAGGAACAATTCCAAACAACTATTTATCAAGCAGCAAAAATTCCCGGTGGCACTTCAGTCCAACCGATTGTTGACAATGGTTACAAGACAGTGGTTTCACCGACGAAAATTCCCGTGATTGTCACACCAGCTAGATATGATAGTAATCTCAAAACAAATTCCGTTTCCACGGTAAAACCATCGCGTTTGGAAAATCCCGGTTATCAACAACAAGGGACGACTGTTAATGATAGGGGAATTTTTGGACATAAAGTAAACGGTCAACCGAACATGGCGGTCAGTTTGTCGGCCCAGGCAGAAAAGGGGCAGGTAAGTTGGAAAAAACTTAACCATTGAAAATCAAAAATACGATTTTAATTGAAACGTTTTTTCTTTACAGATTTATCGCGGTTCAAGTACAACGTCATCCGATTATACAGTTTCGAACAATGACAATCGAAATTATGTAACGTCAACTGAATATGATCGGGAAACAGTTACAGACGATCAAGTCGTAAGTTGACCAGAAAAAATGGGAAATTTGTTAAAATATTTGAAAGAAAAAATTCTGCCTGTGCAGAAATTCAAAAATTGTAATTTATGAATAATTTTTCTCGTAGGTGTACATTCCATCAACGACAATTTCTCCAGAAAGTGGCGTGACCTACAGAAGACCATTCACGACCCAATTTCCACTGAATAGTCCAACAAATTCACCGGATTCGAGTCAAGATTTCGTAACCGAATATATTGGCTTCACGACACCTTCGTATTCATCAGAGAAAGGTTATTCGACAGTTGGCAAAACACTAGTAGGCTCTGATGCCATCACGACAGCGGCTGGTGGATCCAGATTCGAGTTCAATGATCAACAAAATAAGCAAATCAGCGAAACTCAAGGCCGTGGTTCGGTCAAATACACGCCGAACAGTGCCTACGTTGATGAGATGAAGACGAAATATCTCGGAACTGCAAAGCCTGTTGAAGCGGGACAATACACGACAGCCATCACACCATCAATTACAACCTATCATGGAAATTACCGTAAGGTTTATTCCACAACATCCAAGTACGAGTCAAATGAAGATGATAAATCCCTTTCGGCAGAAACACAGAGTGGTAGAGCTCGAAAAATAATTGTTAAATTGACCGACTTGCATCCAATTTTACTTGGAAAGTTAGGCGCCGAATGTACTTGTAAATCGGATCCGTTTGATATATTCCGTGGTCCTAGGCGAAAACACGTGTCAATACCTTCGTCACGTGGAGTTGTTGATTTAGCGAATTATGATGAATCCGATGTTTATGTGGATCTCGAGGCCGATAAGGCGATCGAGCGAATAAAAGCTGAGGCATCAATGGGACAAATCAAGGCCGAGAAGCAGATTAGTCAAGAGTCAGATGAGAGATTGGAGAAACTCGAAGTAACCAGTACACCATGCCCGACGGACGAGAAGGATCCTCCAAAGTACAATGGTCCGATTATTCGTGTTTATGATGATCATCATCATCAAGGTAGAAAGATTCTAGAAGATAAATTTACAATTTTTAAAACTCCTAAAATTATAAATAACTAAAAGAATGAAAATATAGTGAATAATAATAATTATAAAATTTTCTCCAGGTCAACCGGCTCGTCTTACGGAATCAGAGACGGAAGATTCATCCTCTCCTGCCTCATCCCAAACGTCGGGACGTCCAGTCAGTGAAACTCGAGGATCATCAAGATACATAATTCACACAGATAATAATGTTGGAAGTGCGACAATTGCCACTGGCAGTAGAGCAGCAAATAGTAGATCTGGAAAATCCCTGTTTGGCAAACCTTCACCAATAATCGATAGAGGAAGGAAAAAATTCGAAATTAGCAAACATGACACCGCCTCTTTGATTGATAATGAGGATGGCGAATGTGCGAGACCAGGACTTTTCCGTCATCCAAAACTTTGCAATAAATTCTATGTGTGTCATTGGGACGAATGGAAACAGAAATTCTCTCGACACGTTTTCAATTGTCCAATTCACTTGACCTTTGACTCGACCGCTGGAGCATGTAATTGGCCAAGTAAAGGTCCAGCCTGTCAGGATGACAATCTTCTTGTTTAAAAATGCTCAAACTCAGTTCTCTGGAACTTTATTTCAAAAAACAAAAACCTAGAATAAAATTTAAAACATAATTAGAATTTTCCAAATTTTTCAACTAGATAACATATTTAATTAATTTTCTTTTAATTTAATTAAATAATTAATTAAATAAGTAATTACTTAATTAAAATTATGTAATACTGAAATAGAAAAGTAGTTTAAATTCAAAATTAATTTAAAATTGAAAAAATTGAAAAATTCAACTATAAAAAGTTTTTCAATCAATTTTCAAAATTTGTCTCTAATTTTAAATTAATTTTGAACTAAACTCTAGAAATTAGAAGATTAGAAGATTAGATAAACGTGAATGAATCAAGCCAACCTCTATATGGGAAAAGTTTTTCAAAAAAAAAAAAATTTTGAAAGATGATACATGTTACTTTCTCTTGATCCAAGATCGTAAAATATCACTTTAAAAGTTCAAGCAGGGAATTTAATGTCTTCATTTATTTATTTTTCACGAAATAACATTTCAGATTATTAAATAATTATTTCTTCCTTAGGTTGGTCTACAGGACCACGATAATGTAAATAAGTATCTTATTTTCTTCAAAATTTGTACATAATACATATTTATATAATAACTTCGTGTCTCGTATATAGAATTTGATTAGAGAAATAAATAAAAAAGAAAAGTAAATAAAAAATAACGATTAAAATCGTCAATTTATAAAAAGCTTCAGAATTTCCATTTTCACTGTTTCTTGACAAAAATCAAAAATACAGTTACCGCTATTTTAGACTAGTTACTGATTTTTTTGTATATAAAATTTTCTGTATTACTGACCCTAAAAGCCAATTTTCCAAGATTAAATAATTTTACTTTATGCAATTTTCTTTTCTTGCACTTAATATTTAAGAATCGTAATAATAATTTTTTATTTTTATGATAAAAATATTTAAAAATAATTTTTCTCTTTAAGTGTGAAAAATTTTTTTAATTTGATAAAAATAATGCGAAAAATTGCTTTTACTAAAGCGAATTTGACACTAATTCCTATTATTTTTAACTCTCGAATATCATTAGTGAAGGAACGAATAACGTGCCATTCGTTTATGATTCATAATAATACGTAATGCCATTCGTAATGGTTTCACTCAAATAAAAGAAAAACTCAGAAAGTAGTTATGGTTCCATTTTAAAAATTTACGATTGACTAAAATTGCAAATTAACTCTAAATATAATAATACTGTAATTCCACGTTATTGGAAGTTAGTATCCAACAAACAATATCGATTCATATTGTTACATGAATCTTAGAAAACTAAGAATATAATGAAAAATATTTCATAATTTTCATAATCGTTTTTATCTGTCTTGTAAAATGTAAATCGCCTTATAGTTATTTGTAAATCGACTTTACTTATCAGCCGAGAGAGAAAGTGGCGTTAGAAAAATAGTAAAAAAATATATTATATATACATATATATTGGATTTTCATGCGTGTTCTTCTAAATAAAACTTTCGCCTAGTTATAAAATCGACAAGCAAGTCATAATTGCTCTCTAGATTTCAAGTGTACGAGTTGGAGGATTATTAATCAGGTTTTATAAATAAAGATCGTTGAATTTGGTACCCGAGCGATTTACTTTACCAAGAAACCAAAAAAGCAACAAAATTAAAAAAATTAGATTCTAATCACAATAATAATAATAATTTTTTTTAAATTAATTATTAAAAAAATCATTTTTAATCAAGTAAAAAAAATTAATTCAATATTAATTGTAAATCAAGTAAAGAAAGTTGAGTTAAATTTACAGAATACAGTTCAATAATATCTTCTTTTTTTCATGCTCGACCAGCATTCGAAATCGAGCAAAAATGACAAATGCGAAACTTTCAAGGAAGGGCGACGAAGCGAATCGACGATGTTCATTGATTAGTATAAAAATAAAGTAAATAACTTCGTTACGTATCTGGATTTTAAAGAATTACAATAGTTGGTCTCCATTCAATTTCCAAATGTACACGAAAGAGAGTGAGACACACAGGTCAATAGAAAGCCGAGTTCACCGACCGCTAAAACATCAGTGAACTGAGGGACATTTTAACGACAATAAAAAATCACCTATAACAATAATTGTGGTCAAACTATTAATGACAGACAAAAAGAACAAATTATAAGTCTCCATTTGAACTACTTTCACCAAAGTCTTATAAGACAAATAATAAATCCAAGTGATGAAATAACTAAATTTTCAAACTAAAAAATATTGACAGTAAAGTTCAATGTACCTTTGATGACAGGAAAATTGATCCAAAGAAAATTTATCTACTTCTTCCTGAAGAATTTTTCAATTTATTGCAAATTTTCGTTAATTTAAAATACCGTCTAATTAAAAATTAACCGAATATTAATAATTATTATTCGTTGTAATTATAATTATATTCATAATAAATACAATTAAAAAAATATTTTTATATTTGTAATTATAATGTAAATATAATTTTAAATATAAATATAATTATAAATAATTATTTTTAATTACCAGAGAATTTTAAATTTAACGATAGAAAATAGTATAGAGTAAATTTATAAATTGAAAGTACGATTGTTGATAAAGCTGATAAAAATTAAAATCCTTTCGAGTTTACACGCACACTTAACTTTGAAACTTGCGTAATAAAAATTATTCCACCTAAACTACATGACTTCGTTGCATTAAAAATAAAGGAAAATTGACTAGTTTTAATAACATTAATATACTCACAATAAGTGAAACTACAAAACGAAAGTCAATTTTAATTCAAAAAAAGAAAAAATCCGGAAGGTTCTCAAATATCATTGTCATCAGCGCGGAAGAAAGAAAAATTTACCAAATAGAGCTTTGAATAACAATTATTTCCTATTGGAAAATATTTCAATATACGATATAACGTTTCTTTCTGTCTATTAATTAAAAAAAAATTTTTTTCTTCCTTATTCTTAATAATTCTTAGAATAATTTAAAAAAAATCTATTTTCCTCATTTTTCGATGTCGAAATAAATCATCAAAAGAGAGACATTCAATTATTCACTGTACAACTTTCCAAGCACGCCACACGTTCTATTCAAATGATGATTTCAAGAACGCTTTTTGATGTTGTGCTTCATTAATATACCGTTGATTATATTTGACTGCAAAGAACTGTCTCTGAAACGAAAATAAGAAAAAAGAAAAAGAAAGTGAAAAGAGGAATAAAGAGGTCCGATAGAAGGGAATAAAACCAAGTGTATGTACCTCTATCCCACCGTTGAAAGAAAGTGTGTCGACAAAAGTGAGGGTGCTGTAATGACCTACTGATACATTTTCGTCAAGAAATTATTTTGATAACAGAACAAAGACCAAAATCGAATTTGATTTTAGTAAAAAAAATTTTTTTAAATACTTCCAATTAATTTTATAAAAAATCAATCGAAAATGGAAATATTTTTGAAAACATTCCTGCAAAAATCTAAACAAAATTGTTCCATTTATCTATTGTATTTTTTCCCTATTAATTATTAATTACCACCTGGGGTGATTTATTTTCCAGTATAATTAATTTTTCTTTATTTAGTTTCCAGTTGATAAAAAAAACAGACATAACGATTAATCTACAGACACTTGATTAGGTATTCAAAACGCTTACGAGCTTCTCTTGCAAAAAGTCGTTCACATTACTACGAACTCAAGACATGGAAATTAATGAGCCAATACTTAAATGTAGCGCTACGATAATTTATGCTTCAATGAATTTATAACTTATAATTGTGGTTTCAGGAAATACGAGAAAAAAATTAAAGAAATTTAAGTAATGAAATTTTTAAACTTCTCAATGTAATAATAATAATAAGAATTTAAAAAGTTAAACTACATGTTAAACAACGTGTAAAAGAACTGACCATGTGTCACGAAATACATTTTAATCCAATGCAAATGAATTTCAAAATTAATTCATACATATTAATATTTAATACACATTTCAAATTGTTCCACTTCTTAATATTTCCATCTCAAACAAATTTTAAATCCAAAATTGAGGGAAATAGGAAAAAAAATTCCATGAGCGAATTTTATAATCAAGAACTGAATTAAAGAATTAATTAGTGGAAAATAAATGTCCCGCCAGTTGTATAATTAAACTATGTATAAATATACGAATCGATAAAATGCATCTTGAATAAGATAGAGTGTCAGAATTCATTGACAATAAATTACAATTAAGAACTTTTAATTTTTACCGAAGCTATAAGTCTCCTTTCAGAAGCGAGACTAAAATAAACAGTAAGCTCATTAAGCAAAGTAGTTCACTGGAACTTCTTTGTGTTTAGCTGCATTTTAAACGAAATGGTTAATGCTCCTAATATTTTCTTTTTCCCTTTTTTTTTCATCGATTGTAATTATCTGACAGGGAATAATCTTGACGGTCATTGACGATTGTCAATGCTCGAAGTCGTAAAATCTAAACCACTTTTATTAGGTGGGACACAATTCAACGAGAGCGGGAGAAAAGCAACAGAGAGGGAGATTGAAGAAATGAGAGAGAATTGTACGTTGGGTAGGAGATCAGGTAGTTCAAGCTCGGAAGTGATATAAAGGCCTTCGTCGTTCCGACCAACTTTAGCGCACCTGAAAATCGTTCACTGGAAACATCACACCAACAGTTCGGTCAGGAAGTGTCTCCGTCCCACACCACACTCGACCATCATGTAAGTCCTCCCTAGAATATTGAAAATTATTAATAAGCATTGGAATAAATAGAAAATAAAAATAATTCAAAACTATTTCGAAAATAATTCCTAAAAAAGAATTGAAAACTAACTATTCACTAACACAGTATTTAATCGCTTTATACGTATATAATTAACAAATTGTTCCCAACTAATAATTACTGCGAATAACAATATTAAATAAGTGAATTTATAACCCATCGTTAAAGAATGATAGAAAATAATTATTTTCCAATAATTAAAATTCTAAACATATTTTAATTTATGATAAATTGATACCTAATTAGTATTAAATTTGATTTTTTAATAAATTTGACTTTCCGTTTTAATTGATTAAATTTAAACTGGATTTACATTTAAAATCAAATTAACTTCATCAGAATTATTTAAATCAGTTTAAAAAACAAATTTTCTCAGCTTCTTAATTTTAATGAAACGGTCATTAAGATAAAAGTAACCATTTCAATAAAATCTTTTACAGTGTCAAGTGAAATTTATCCAATTAATCATCTTATTTGCAATAACAAGTTTTTTTGTTTTTTTTTTTTTAATGTGAAAATAATGTAAAATATTACGAATCGCGTTACGTAAACTAGTTTTCAGCTTATGAAATAAAAATTAAACATATAACGTAACAAAATACGCTACCCTAGAAACTTATTTTTAAAACTGTCCACAGAAAAAAAGAAAAAAAATCCACTAATCAATGTGTAAATTAATTGCGTAGATAATTGGTGTCACGATCTTTGTTTTTTACTGACCTGCATCTGAAGTAGGATTTTTTTTCTATCTTGCTTCTTTATTATGACAATGATTAAAATTGTTAGTCCCACACGTCGATAATGGAATTTTGCTTGGGTAATATTCAACATATTTAAATTCTCATTATGTAAACCATCGAGATGTAATGAGAAGAAAATCGTTTGCTGCGAGGATGAATAGATTGATTCAATCAAAGTGACCTGGAAACAGAAAGACTACAGTTAGTAAATCGAAACGTACCACATCTTTCATTCTTTGAAAAAGTTATTTAAAAAATTTAATTATTATTATTTATTATTTTTTATTGTATTTGTAGTATTATATTATTAGTGTTTTAATTGTTTTATCGTAAAGCATGTGAAAAAGAAGTGAAAGGAAAGTAGAAATAAATTAAATTCAAAAGGGGATTGAAACACGGTTCTTGGGAATATCTAAAACATATATATAATAAAATAGTATAACAATTAATGTTATTTATTCTTTTGTTTTTCATTTTCGTTTTTCAATAGACACGTGTTTCGCCACGATATGTCAAAGCGAAAGGTGTATGTTGTAGATACGAAGAGACGTTCACATATCACGAACTTGCCTTGAAACTCGGGAAAGTGAAAGGATTTTCTAACATTAAACTCGCACCCAACTTGATCGACACGATTTGCGAGATCACGTTTTGCATGTCCCGTGTGTCCGATTGTCCCGTTATTACCATTTCTTGATTTGCGAACGATCATTATTCAATAGGATTTTCTACCTTTGAATCCAAAGAAAATAAAGCACAATTCAAGCAATAAAGCGCGAATCTCACATATATATATATATATATAACTTTTGCAATTAGAGACGTAAAAACTTTCCCCCCTGTGGGATATATAATGTATAGAAAGTGGAGTAGATCAATTGAATTAATCGATCATGCATGTACGATTAACTTTTGATACGTATCTGATTTTACCGGTTCCTCCAGTCTGTATATTCATTAGATGCAGACATACACAACTTTTTATAAATAATTAAACCGGTTATTCATATTTTTTCGTTGTATATTTCTAACTATAACCGAATTTAACGGCATTTTTTAATAAACAATTTGAAACTTAATTTAATTATAAATCGGATTAAAATTTTTTAATATCTTCGATAATTATAGAGAGAGGGAGAGATGGAAATAATTTTTTAGTGACAAAATGAAATATTTAGTTTTGGATAAAGTGAAAGGACCACTGGTTAGGCGAGCTATCTAAACTTTTGTAGCGCACGAAAAGAAACGAAATAAAAAAAAGGACAGTTGCGCAACGTTGAACTCGCTTTCTCTGTTATAAGAAATCCCAAAGTACCTTGATTAGATGATCATTTAAATTGCCTATGGATTCTAAACATTGCTCAATTTACTTTTCGTAAATTATTCTTAATTTACAAAGTGTAAATTTAAAAATAAGAATATAAATAAAAAAAATTTAGAATAATTTTTAATACTATTTGTAAGTAAATTAAATTAAATTTGAGTACCCAAATTACGATAATTTACCAGAAAAAGATCCTTGAAATTATTTTCGAATTTTTCAGGGTGGTGTGGACGGCGCTGATACTGGCGGCAGTGGCCTTCTTGGCCGAAGCTGCATCATCAAATCCGCAGACATCCGGTATCACGACCGTTGGTTCGAAAAAATTATCAACAGCAACTGTTTGCACTGGTTTTATTGCCTTCTCAGCATCTAATGGCTCCGTCAAAGTGAGTTCAAATCTTCAAATTTTTCCCTCCATTTCAAAACGCTGAAAAAAAGTAAAAAACAATTAATATCTGGAAGGATAATTCTAATTGTATAATTAATCATTATTATTGTTACATTTTCAGGATTCAAAATTGCTCCTCACTGAGACACTGCTCGACCAGGGAATTGGATACGTCGCTGAAACGGGAATTTTCACCACCCACTGTCCAGGTGTTTATCAATTCAGTTTCGCCGGCTATGGCGATTCTGAACTTCAATTGATTCTAAAACGGAAACTTCATAAATCGGAAAAATGGATTCCAGTGGCAAGTGTGGGACAAGGAGGTGGTTCTAATTTGGTACTTCTTGACGTTGACCTTAATGATCAATTGGCAGTCTTTGTCGAAAAAGGAAAACTCACTGACGGAGCCACTTTCTCTGGATATCGAGTATCGAAAAAGTGATTTTTCCCCAGTTGTAAAAAAATTTGATCCCCTTACAAAGCGATTTACTGATACTATTTCTACTACTACTACTACTACTGACTTCTATATCCCACCTATGACTTTGGACCTTTTCGAGAAGAGAGCAATAACGACCGTTAAAACACCGATTTAATTTAAAAGAAAAAAAAGCGAACTTTATAAAATTTTAAAATATGTTTAGACTTCTTTTTTGCAATTTTGATCATTCGAGAAAAATAGAATTAGTAACCGGTCGCTAAAAAAAAGCGTTCGTCGAACTTTTCGGCGACAACGTAATAATGTGATAGCAGATTAAACGAAATTGAATAATTATGGAAATCGTTTGGATTTCCATTTTCTTTTTTGAGTTTAAAAAATGTAATTCATTCTTATTTTCAATTTTTTGTATATTTTCTTTCTTTCTGTTCAATTTCCTTCACTTTCTTCTTTTTCTTCTCGAGTTATTTTTTCAATTTCAATCACTTACGCTACTTCAATTACAATCATTTCCGTTTCTTCAATTTTCATGTTCTCCATTTTTCCTATTCTTCTTTTTCGTCTGTGACTTTTCTTAACAAAGTCTTCTGTATAGAATTCTATTCAGTGAATTTAATTTTTCTTTTTCTACTGGCAATATTTGCTTTCTTTTTTATCCTTATTTTCTATTTCTATATTTTCTTGCGCTATTGTCTATCTGTGATCTTTTCTTTTATGTTTCTGATTCTTTTTTCTTTTCACCTATCAGTATTACTCTTCTATTTGTTAGCCGCTTCTTGCCGCATTTAAGATTTCTCACTCTTCATTTCTATCATTTCTTCAATTTTCTATTTCTTAGCTTCTAGCCTCTTTTTCTTTCTTCTTATGTATGCTTTCTTAAAATTTCGTTTTACAATTGTACCTGATTACTTTTAACTACTTTCTTCTCTCTTTCTTTCACCTTTACTTTTTTATTCCTCTTTTTTCTTGCTTATCTTCTACGTTTTTCTTCTCTCTTCTTTTTCTTCTTGTTTATCTTTTCTATTCTTCTATTTTATGTTTTCTGTTCTTTTTCATCTTTTCTATATTCTTTTTTATCTTTCCTGTATTTTTTACTTTTTCTTTTTCCTTGATAATCTTTATTTCTTTTTTTCTATTTTTTCTTTTCTCTTCAATTTGGCTATCTTTCTTTCCTCCTTCTTTATCATATCTTTTCTTTTCCTCTAAGTCTCAATTTTTTTATAATTTTCCTCTTTTTCTCAATTTCTCTTTGTACTTTCTTCTATTTTCTTTGTCTTTTTCCTTTGTCTATTTTTTATTTATCTTTCTGCTTTTGCTCTCATTTATTCTCTCTCTCTCTTTCTCTTTTACTCTATTTTCTTCCTTTCTTTCTTTTTCTGTTCTCCACGCGTACTTTCATTTTCTTCATACATCTTTAAAATGAAACCAACGTTCCACTTTCAACGGCTATTCTACTTTTTCTCCTTTCACTCGACTCTTTTTGTCAGAAATATTCCACCGATGCCGCTTTACTTGGATTTGTTGGTGCCTTTACCATACATGTCTTTCATACCATATATAAATTAAATGCTGTGATCAAATATATGCTTTAAACATTCAATTCTAAATGTCATTTATATTTTCTTACTTTTGTTAAGTATCATTTTTCACAATTCATTATTAATTCTTTTCGTTGAAATAAATATTTTTATTGTTATTATTATTAGAAAAAAAAACTTTAAAAATTAGACATAAAAACAAATTAAATTTGTTACATTGATAAAATACTTTATACAGAAATCAGTTTTCTGTATATGAAATTTTTTCGACGGTTTTTTTTTTTTTTTATTAACATTTCTCTCTTTAGCAAATGCTGTGATTTCTTATTCTTTCATGTTTCTAATTTCTATTCTACAAATAACTATTATTATGTCTTATCAAAATGTACTTACTTATTTTATTCGAGATCATTTTTTATTTCTTACAAAAATATTCTATCATTTTCATTTTTGTGTTCAGTTGTCACTCAAGCTTTCAACCAAATTCAGTAGCAATCTATAGTGTTACAAACTCTTATGTTACCTGTACATTCTGTCCACACTGAACTTTACTTCTCAATAAACTGAAAATGCTCTCTTTCTTTCTATCTTTCTTTAAAAACCGCTGTCTTTCTTTCCTCTCTTCAATTACATATTTTCACCTTTTCTGTCCATAATTTTCTCTTTAATCCAACTTCTTGTGACGAGTCCTTTGCTTCCTTTTTCTCTTCATTGTAGTTTGTTTTTCCTTTTCCTTCTTTATGTCTCTTTTCATTATTTCTATTTTACAATTTTTTTCTCCTATTTCTATTTTTTTATTATTTCTTTTATTTCCTTGCTTCTTCTTTTCTCCTTATTTTTTATTTCACTTAGAAAAAATAAAAATTTTTCTCTCCTATTTTTATTTTGATTTCTTTCTTTACTATTTCTCTTATTTCTTTGCTTCCTACTTTATTTTTTATCTCACTTTTATTTTTCCTTGTTTCTTCCTTTTGAATTCTGTATTTTTCATTTTTCATTTCTACTGTGATTCTTTCTTTTATTCTTTTACTATTTCTTTTTTCTAGTATTTTTTCTATATCTATCTTCTTCTTTCTCTTGTTTATTCTTAAAATGCTGTATTTCTTCGTTATAAATGTTACTCCTTATTTTTCTGTCATTATCCCAGTGCAATTCTTTTTATTTACTTATTTTATGATTTTTTCTATCTATATTTCTTCTTTTTCCTTACTTCTTCTTCTTCTTTTTCTTCTTCTTCTTTATTTACTTTCTTCTATATCTTTTTTATTCTATTAATTTTAAATTTCCTAATTTTTATTTTTATTCCTCTAATTTCTCACTATTTATTCTTTATAGTATTTCTTTCTGTGACTATATCTTCATTTTACTATTTTCTATTTTTCTTTTTAATTTACCTTTTTAATTTCTCACATTTTCGGTTTCTTTTTTCTCAGTTTCTTTCTTTCTTTTTATGATTTCTTCCTTAATTTTTTCTCTTTTCTTTTCGTTTATTTTTTTCTTATTCCTGTTTTTTCTTTGTTCTTTTCTTCTTTTTGTTTACTTTCTTCATTTCTCTTTCACTGGACTCTTTTTCCTTTATTATTACTCATTCTTTCTCTTCTTCTTTTATTGTTTCTTCATTTCCTCTTATTTTTTTATTTACTCTTCTTTTTTTAATGAATTTTGAACTTTTTTCTTTCACGATTTTTCTAAAATGCATATTAGAGAATTTTCCAAATGAAACCAATATCTGTTATTTACGTGACGAAACAAATTACTTAAACTTCAATATTTCTTATTTTATTTTCATTTCTTAAATATTCTTTTTTTTAAAAAGTCTCTTCAACATTCTATCTATCTCTTCTTTCCTAGTGTCTTTTTCTATCTAATCTTATCTCAATAGCTTATAAAGAAGTAAATTTCCGGATGATGGTTTCATTTGTCAATTTCATTCTCAATCTACAGTATTTCTTCTTTCTTTTTTCTTTCCCTTCAAAATCTTCTATCTCTGCAATCTACTTTTTCCCTTTCAATGTCTTTCCGTATTTTTGCTATCACAATTAATGTGTTCAAAAAAAAGCAAACGAAAAACTTAAGTAAAGCTTAAAAATTTATCATGAAAAGGCATTTAAGTTTAAGATTTTTTCTATATATAAAAATATTAAGTTTTATAAAAGTTTATTTTGTACTTAATGCGTTGATACCAGTAAAAATCGTAACATTCATTTTTTTTTTTTTGCTAAAAATATATGTATATTATCATCTAACGAATATACAAGACAATATATACGTTGTTTAATAAAAAGAAATATGATTATTATTCACAATTGTTACAGAATTATTTATGATTCATTTGTTTTTCTGTGTTTAGAAATTGAATTTGGTCTATTATATACTTAGCTTGACTGTTTTTAATTCCAAATCTTTGTACAAATTCAGAATAGGTTGCACCTCATCTTGCAGAAATTCTAAAACCTGCTCTGGAGCTCTTCCCACAAATGTTGCAGGATCCAAAAGATCGTCGAGTTGTTCTAGTATCGGTTGGAAATACGGATCTTTTCTTATTCTTTCAACAAGATCATTATCCAATCCATGCTGCTTGACTTGAGTTCCAGCCTCGTGAGATAAAACTCGAATCTTCTCGTGACAAACCTAAAATACAAAAATTATCTCAATACTTTCATCTTTCAATCCTATATTGTCAATTTTTCCATACAATATTTTATTATCGCATTGAATACTTCAAATTATCCTTAAATTTCCATTTGAATTATCGCCGGATTCATAATTTAATTTTTGTAAATATTTAAATGATTTTTTTTAAACCTGTCTATCGCCACCAGCTTTGACCATTGCCATGATAACGTTCTCCGTGGACATAAAAGGCAATTCCTGGGAGACAAATCTGGCAATAACTTTGGGATAAACAACCAAACCCTCGGTAATATTTTGCAAAGTCATTAAAATAGAGTCTGCAGCGAGAAAAGCTTCTCCAAGAGTAATACGCCGATTCGCAGAGTCGTCGAGAGTTCTTTCCATCCATTGAGTTGCTGCCGTTTGAAGTGTATTGTTTGTTAATACCATTAAATGGCGTGCAATGCTGCAACATCTCTCAGAGCGCATTGGATTTCTCTTGTAAGCCATTGCGCTCGATCCTATCTGTGTTGATTCAAAAGGTTCTTCAATTTCCTTTCTACTTGCTAGAATTCGAATATCACTGCAAATCTGCAAGCAATGTAATTTTTTTTTGCGAATATTTCTCCTGACATAATTAAAAATTCTAAACATAATTTAATTTTTTCAATTTATTTAATACCTTCTTTGTGTTCTTTTTAAGGAAACAAAATTTGTACCTTATGAACAGTAGCTCCAAGAGAACTCAAAACATTAAGACACTCGACGTCGACTTTTCTAGAATAAGTTTGACCAGTTACAGAATAGTATTTATCAAATCCAGCCATTTTCGTTACCAATGAATCCAACTGCTTTACTTTTTCTCCATCACCTGAAAAAGTAAAATAAAAAATTGTTTACTGAATAATATTCGAAATGAGATGGAAAAAATTGTATTTATTGTATGTACCATTAAATAATTGAAGAAACGAGGCCTGAGTTCCAGTTGTGCCTTTTACACCCCGAAATCTGATATCATTTCTGGCTCGACGAATTGCTCGCTCGTCCATCAATATATCGTGCATCCATAAAGTTGCCCTTTTGCCAACTGTCGTCAATTGGGCCGGTTGAAGATGAGTGAAGCCCAATGTTGGCAAGGATCGATGTTCCAATGCAAACTTCGATAGTCGAGAGAGTACAGTTGCAACTTTCGGCAACAAAATGTCGAATCCATTTCGAATGACAATCAAATCCTATTTTATAAAAATTTCAGAGAAAAATTATAATTTCTTCTTGTAGCTAATTGATCAATTTAGATTCTTTTTTAATTCAGAAAAAAGACTTACGGTGTTATCTCCAACGTAACAACTTGTCGCACCAAGATGAATTATAGGCGAGGCCTTTGGACATAATTTTCCAAAAACGTGAACATGAGCCATGACATCGTGTCTCGTTAGATTTTCTTCTTTTGCCACAGCTGCATAGTCAATGTCATTAACGTGAGCCTCCATTTCTTCAATTTGATCCGGCGTTACACTCAAGCCCAATTCCTAAAAAAGAAAATTTAGTTTTAAAATGGTAATTAATAATAAATTCATTGTACTTCTGTAAATACATTCTACAAAAAGATAAATTCTCTTAACTTTGTAAATTCAACAGTCTGTAAATTTGATAAATTCTTCATGTTTTTGTTAATTTTTAAAAACAATTATCAATTTTCTAATTATCAATTTCTAAATTAAGTGTATAATTTAATCAAATTTGAAATCTAATAATAATTTTCCCTAAAAATTGGTGTTATAAAGAAATTAACATGAATACCGAGGCGAAAAGGGATTTCCGTATTCTTTTCTTCCTATTGAAGCTACAATAACAATTTAAAGGAAGCATATATAAATAATAATTTCCATGAATAATAAAAACGTTGATTTTTTTCTTTTTTAGGACATTCAGTTTACGCTTGCGCTCAGGTATATTGCCTTATTGTTTTATCTCTTTTTTAACATACATCTTTTCTGATTAGATAAAGAGGGCTTGGTTCTCACAACCCATCGAACTCGCCGTGAATCGCATTTCATTTATCTTCTCTTTACGAACTGGTTCGGAAAAGTTTTTAATTTAAAGAAAAAAAAATGGTGTCAGTGCAAACTATTGGAACTATAGTGTTAAAAGCCTTAAAGTTGGTGAGTGCGTTTTAAATCACTTTTTACCCCCCGTTTAAATACATTAGAACATCGGATTTTTTTAAAAAGAAAAGGAAAATTGTCCAACTTCTCATCAATTTGTTACCATCGTAAAAAACTTTCAACTTTCATTAATGAGTCACTAAAATAATAAACAATTTTAATCAATCGGTAATTTTATAATTTACTTAAATCATTTATTCAAATAATTTTATAAATTGAATTTAAATTGTTTATTCAAATAATAAATTTAAAATATAAAGTAAATGAAATTGATTAAAGTTTATCGTTGCAATTTCAGTTTCATAATACATATCATTAGAAAATATAATTAGGACTAATATTATGTATTATTATTTATTATTAATAATTTTATAAATAATTTTCACTTTCTTTTCTTTCAAATTCGAAAATTTTTATGGCTTTATTCTTGAATTTGAAATCTCTCTCTAATTAAACAATTGCAAGTAAAAACACTATTTTATGCAATTTGTTTTGTTTATTTAGAGAAGAATTTGTAAGAACTAATAAATTCATTCAAAATGTATTTTACACGCTTTTGTGATTCACTTTTTATCAGATAATGATAACAATATTTGTAGAAGGCAGATAATAGATAAATTGTAAAACAAAACTGTAGATGTAAAGACAATTTTCCAAATTTACTATAACATTGTTAAATAATTGCTGAAAAAATTTAATAATTACCCACTTTCGATCTAATTAATATCATTTCTAAATAAGTAATTAATTTAAATTCCCAATTATCACAAATTCATCATTAATTAATAAATATCAATAATAATGAATTTAAATAAATAAAAATTGTAAATTAAAATTAAATTCACTTTCAGGTAATTAATTTAATCATTTTGATTCTCTATCGAACTGGATATTCCGGAGAATTCCTGGGAGTTGGTGGGACATGGAATTTAAATGAAGAGAAAAATCCAGACGCAGAAATTGTTGCTTCTGGAGTTTTTGTTGGATTTTTCATTTACACGGCTGTAATTCTACTTGGATTCTGCTTTGGAAGTACCGAAGAAAAACGAAGTCTCACTGTAATTATTTGTAATTAATTAAAAAAATTAATTAATTCAATTTTTCCAGAAATAAAAAAAATTAATCAAAAAAAATTTTTTTCAACAGGAAATTATTATGAATTTTGTTGGAATGATAATGTTTCTTGCCGTTGGTGGAACGGCCCTTCATTATTGGCATGGTTATCAACCAGAACATAAATTAATGTACGACACAACGGAAAGACAGGTAAATTTAATTACCAACTTCCGTTATGGAGATTTTCATGAAATAAATTATTCTAACGAAAAAAAAATTATTTTTCAGGTCGGATTGGCATTGGGTTCTCTTTGTGTTGTGGAAGGGGCAGCGTATCTAATTGATTTAATTTTGAGTTTCTTACATTTTGCTAAAGAAGAATTTTAAGAGGCAAAGATTTTAACTATTAAGAAAAGCGAAAGTTCCTGACTGTAAATATTAATTTGCTCCAAAATTGTTGAAAATCGTCAAAATAATTTAATTTATTAAATTTTTTTGCTAAAAAAAAGAAGTAACTAAAAATTAATTGAAAAAAATTGAAAAATTATTGTTTACTTCATAATCGTCTGGTACTTTCGTCTTTTGTAATTAAGGTACATTCAACGAAACACGATCTCATCTTTTCATTAAGCAATGAATCACATTACACATAAAAATGAAATCAATAGACCGTTAGTCATGAAAATACAATCTTCATACACTAACTTACAATCATTCAAGGATGGCACTATATTTCAATTCAAGAGTTACTGACTCATTTAATAATCGAAAAAACACATTATCATTAAATGTCTTCGTTAGTTTTTTAATATAAGAATCAAATTCTCTATTTATATTTTAATTAACGGAATTTTTGTAAAGTAGCATTATGTAAAATGTAAATCCTTTATTATTATGTAAAATACTTTTAAAAAAATAAAATTTTCTACATAAAAGAAAAAAAGATTTCAATTTATGACTTAAAATAATGAATAGAAATTTTTTAATTGTAAAAAATGATTAACACCTATATATCAAATATTTGATATGATTTTTTTTGTAGATGAAAGTAAATTAAATTTTCAAATTTAATTACATTTGGAATGTGAGACTTGATTGATAAAAGAGGTGTGTGTCTTTAGTTTCTTAAAATATGTATTTAAATGTACGAATAATCGTGTACTCCAATTAATCTACTTGACCTCGTTGAGGATATGCTTGACAGGACCTACACCCACTATCCGCATGGTTAACAGCATGATTACGAACGATAAAGTTAATTGATCTAAACGTCGTAATTAGACAAAAATAAAATATACGAATAGGGGTATAGAAAATTCAAGTGATCCAATTTCATTCACTTCAAAAACAAATAGTTTCAAATTTACAAATAGTTTCAGTAGAAGAAGTATTCAGATTATTTTTTCTTTGAATTTAGTGATTATTTCATAATAAACAATCAGAATCGAATCTAAATTTAACTTCAAATTGAAGTGTATTTGATGAATAAAAAAAATTTACGAATCTGCCAATTTTAAAAACAATAAGCAAAATAATCTGATAAAGAATTTTTCCGAATGAAGAATACAATGTAGTCAGAATGAGGTCAGGATGATCCCTAAAGAAAAAAAAGGACCACACTAACACGAGAAGTGACCGCGCCCAGACCTATGACCCACCCAAAGAACGTGGCGTTGCCTCCTGTGACTACATCACGTGTTTACATTTCCACCTCCAAAGAGGATATTTACGGTGAACAAGTGAGTAATTCCCTTCATTTATATGCAACGCAAGAACCTCTCATTCGTACAATATTTTTTCCAAACTATTCCTACGTGCATATTAATTATCACAAGTATTTAATAGACAATTTTGTCATTCATCAGGGATCCCTTTTCAAAATTAATATTCCCTGCTCTATCGCGTACTACGCATTCATACGTAGTCGCAGTAGAAAAAATTAAAAAAAATAACACCACATGCCTGAATTCTCAACATAAAACGTAGGCAGTGGAATTGTATATGGCTTAAGTTGCTTAGCAGACCTGCGCAGGCTTGTCGTGACACCGTGTCACGCTTGGCGTTCCAGTTAAACTCACACCACGGTCCGGTTTGCTTGATACATCGTCTATTTTCAAGCCAAACAAAAACCTAGAATATTATATTTGTTTTCGTTTTTGAAACTTATCATCTTGTCGAAAAGTTTGTTCATCATTCCTTCTTTTCATAAATTCTGGATAGTAAAATCAAAATTCGAAATTAACTTTACGGGCGTTGTCTCCAGTACAGTGATTTGTTTACGTGATTTTTCTTTCATTCAGAGAATTCCACGATAGTGTTCTCCGGTATCACGAATTGAAAACCACTGCTTATGGAATAGTAGAGTGTGCCAAAACAGAGTCAAGTACACGTGCTTTTGGAGCAACAAAACTTGAGGAATTGTTTTTTTAATTTAAATCCAGGTGAGATGCGATATAGAACATAAGTTTCAAAACATTATTCAAAAATATTGCAATCAAAAGATGTTATTCAAACGCATTGTTGATTCAAATATAATACAAAAATATTTCTATTCGTGAATATTGAGAATTCCAAGATGTTCCACTTCAAATATATTTCAATCAGAAAATATTTCAGTTCAAAGATATTCCAATCCAAATATATTCCAGTTTAATGATAATACGAATTTAAATATTCAGTCCAAAAGATATTCCAGTTTAAAGACATTCCAATCAAAAAATATTCCATTTCAAAGATATTCCAATCCAAGTATATTCGAAGATATTGCAAATTTAAATATTATTCGGTCCAAAAATATTAAAAATCCAAACAAATCAGTCCATTTTTTTGAATCAAAGATTTTTCCAATTAATTTTGATGATTAATTTTCCCGCAGAATGGAATTTTTCAAACTAATTAGATTTAGAGAGGAAGAAAGTGTCCTCGATCACGTCATTCTTCGTGTAAATTCCAAGTAAACAAGTTGAGGATGAAACGGTTATTTCTCGTACAAGAGACCTTAGCATAACTCAGCAGTGGTTCCCAAAATTTGATTTGTTATCGAAGTTGATACTGATAAATGATGCTGTACACTCACGAGCTTTATCTTAATTTTATTGTCCTTTCGTTGCAATTATTTCCAAAGGAAAAAAACCGTTTCACAAAGAGATCTGTAACAATTTTCAGAAAAAATCGTTAATTTAATGCATTTTAGAAATTAATTCTTTAATTAATTAATATTTTTTAATACCGTATTTAAAATTTGATTTGAACATTTGAAACACTTTATAAATATAAATAAATGAATGCTATGTTTATAACATAATTTACATAAAATAGAATGATCTAAAATGGAGTTTTTTTTGCAGAAGTTCTGAGGAATTTTTATTAAAAAAAGAAAAAAAAACGTTTTCGAAAAAATACGTTAGTGGATAAATTACAAAACTGGAAGATATCCCGAGGAAACCTAAAAAAGTCAGAATGGCAGAAGACGGAGTGCAAAGTTCTTCGGATTCAGATTTTATAGGAACATATCCAATTTTGGCTAAAGTGGCGCAAGTGGTAAAAAATATTTTAATTTTCCTCAACTAAGATCCCAATAAAAAGTCAAATTTAATTTTTCCTCTCAACTAATATTACAAAAATTCAAATTAAATTCGCCATAATTAATTTTATTTGAATTTTTGAAGCTAAGAAACATAAATCTTATGTATTTAAAAACAATTAAAATAATTACAATGTTATTAAATTTCAGGTTTTCGCTATTTTCTCAGTTGGATTAATAGTCGATCCATTCAATTCATTTCATAAAATGTCCTTTGGTCAGAGAGCAACAAAATTGGACGACATTGCATTCATTTACATCACACTTGGATCATTTTTAATAATTAATACAATTCTCATCATTTTTCACGCTATTTTGGGAGAGCGAATTCCAAAAAGATTGGTAAGTATCTACTCTGCTTTATAGAAAAGGAAAAATTCAAACATTAAAATCGCTAACAATTAAAATTATCAAAAGAATAGAAATAATTGTCGTGAATTAATAATTGAAGAGTTGCGATTAAATCGAAAACTTTCATTAGCTTTGAATAATTGAAAAAATTTTATACGTACTCAAACGTGTACCGTTATCGGCAATTAATTACACATTTTTTGCATTTTATTTGAAAAAAAAGACACGCCCTAACTTATGTAACTCAATAATTACTGGCCCTATTGGTAATTAACGGGCTTATAAAGACCTTGGTTAATTTCCCCACTAATTGTTTTCATCACTCGTCTGCAATTTTCTACTTGAAAAATATTTACAAGAACAGGAAATGTGTCAGTTTTTCAATAAAAATTTCTACATTTCACATTAGTTAATTAATTAATCACATTAATTAATTGAAGTTAACAGAAAAAATTGAATTAAGAAGTACCTAAAAAATTTTGTTACTTAATTAATTTGAAAAAAAACAATTTTTTACAGGCAATTATGTTCACAACAGTGGGATGTCTTTTTCACATTATTGCCGCGAGTTTAATTGTCCACAATTGGCGAAAAATGCAAGGAGGATTGATTCCGACATACAACAATGAAGAGTATGGCAGTAAACAATATTTGGACATGTTAATATCAGGAGGAGTCTTTACTTTCATTACATTTGCCGCTTTTGTTGCTGAAGCTTATGTTACCATTCGATATTAGTAACAAATTAAAAACGAAAGAAAATTGAAGACTGTAGAGTATTTTGCTCTCTCTTGTTTTAAAAAAACGAATTTCAAATCTGAACGCAGTGAAGAACCAATAATTATTTTTTTTTTTGATAAACAGAATAACTTTATTTTTACATTGAAAGAGAAATTAATCACTATTGACTCAAATTTCAATAATTGGAATTTTATCTTTAATTAATAGTTTTAATAAACATGAAATACGAGTGAAATTTGAACTGTTATTTATGGCAATAAAATTTGAAAATTCATGTATTTCACTGCGTCCAAATTGACAACTACATTGCCAATCAGAATCTGAATGCCTTACTAGTTAGGAAAATATTTTCGCTGGAACTTAGACTCGGGCGAATATATTTGCTTTTTTTAATAACGTTTAAAATGCATGGAGGATACCACGAGTATATCGCCTTTGAAGTACAAAAGACAATTATTATTGCAATTGTACATAAAATGTCAATCGTAGATCGTGAAATTTAGAAAATATAACAAAAGATTATTAATCATTCAACACATGGATCATAAAAGTAAAAATATTTTCTATATAATTAAATTTATAGATTCGTAAATTTCACGATTATTGCACGTCACCGATTTTTCCTTCCAATGGAAGTAAAAATTCAGGTGTAAAATATTTTTCAACGTACAATGCTGTAATCCAAAGTTTATAAGCTTGTAGATTTCATGTAATTTCACTTCGTATATTAATTAAGTACCAGGCACTCCGTCCTATTTTTATATATGTATTTTTTTGTAAGATTTTTATCTTTTTATACAAGATAAATAATATCTTTACTTGAGAATCGCAATCCGTCCAATTGAGATTAGAGTACGACAGTTTACTGTCTATAGATATATTATTATTAAGATTAATTGTCCATAATTACTGTAACTTTTCTGTAAGTACTGAATATGTATTTAAAATTTTTAAATTTATATTTCAATTAAATTTTTTTTAGATTTATATTCGATTAAATGCATTTTAGATTTCTATTCTATTAAATGCATTTCAAATTTCTATTCTAAATGGATTTTAGATTTCCATTCGATATAAATATATTTTAAATGTCTACTATATGTAGTTTTAGATTTTTATTAATAAATGTATTTTTAAATTAATATTTGATCAAATATTTCCACTTTACATAGATTCATATTTTGTATTAGTATTTTGTATATTTGATCAAACATTTGAAACTTTAAATATTTTGTACCTCCAGATCGAAGATGTATCTGCCTGTATCTCCTGTTTTATCAGGAGAAATTGTTTTCATTTATTAAAACAATTTTACGATGAATGTCCATTGTTTTCCTGCCCATCACGAATTTAGCAATATCTTCTTTTATTCCGATTTAATTGAAATTTCCTGTGCCATTTTTATTTTTAAAGAGCTTCTGCTTCCAATATGGAGTGTCATTCCAATTCGGAAATTTTTGAAATCGATCCATTTGGCGAAAGTGGTACCGCAAATTCTTGTAGTAATCGAAGTCATCTTCGTGTCAAACCAATTCGAATTATTCAACTTGTAAGATGAATTCTGCACAAATATAAACGAAAAAAATATTAATTAATAGTAAATTGATATTAAAAGAGTAAAACTTCATTAATTAAAAAAAAAATAAATGGATAAAAATTTTTATTTCAGCAAAGCAGAAAAATTGTCAAATTTCCTCAAAATTCATTTTTTTAAATTATTATTCTCACCAGATTTTTTCAAGTCTTTTGCTGGGCTTGACGATTGGCTTGACACATCCAACACATCGGTCTCTTGATCATAGAAATTTAACCCTCCTGGGAATTGTGAACTTCAGTTTTTTCGTGATTGAAATCGTCGATGCCGTTAGTCAATTTGGAAATGATCCCATACCGGATACACCGGTAATAAATTTTCAGTATAAAAATTACAAAAATCTCCAAAGAAAGAAATAGATATCGAATTTTACATTTCAGATGTTTGTTTTTGGATCGTGTGGAGTGATTTTATTTTTAATCGTGTGTGGTGGAAGTACAGCAACATTTGCAAAATCTCCAAAAAATTCATCCATTTTACTCCTTGCAATAGGCATTGTCAGCTTCTTTAACTCTCTAGTACATCTCCTTGACGTTGTCCTTATTTTTCTCTTTGGCTATTAAATTCCAAATTCCAGTTTGTTAACAAACAAAAAAAACTCATGTGTCATTATAACATTTCTAAAAGGTTAAAAATTTTTAGTCAGATGAAAGAAATACCTCTCGGGATTAATGTTTTCTTAAGTAACGCAGAATTTTTAATCATTTCGAAACTAGTAAATTTTTTTGGGAAAATTGCTTTTCTGTAAAAAAAATTAGTAAAATGATGAGACCAACTTGTGGATTTAATCCTAATTGTGCGTCTCCAATTGTGGAAAGTTGTGAAGAACCCTGTACAGTACCAATGGCTAAACCAATCAGGATATTTCAATTTGTGAGTAAATATTTTCCCCTTCAAAGTGAAAATTCATAAGTCATAACTATAATTAATAATCATTTATCTAATTTAGCTACTTGTGAGCATTTTATTTACACTGACAATCTACACGATTTCGAAAAATTCTCCCTATTATCAAGTGGAAGGAACTCTACTGACTGTGCTTTTTGGAAGTTTTTTATTTATCACATTAGTGGATATAATCAGTCAATTTGGAGGTGATCCCATTCCAGATACTCCAGTAAGTAAATTTCTATGGATGAATTTTGCAAAAAATTAAAAAAGAATTTTCTAAAAATTTACATTATTTACGAGAGGGGGACCTTAGCGAATTTTTTAATAGAAAATAAAAAAATAATTTTTAATACAGATGTTCTTATTTGGCGTGGTAGGTATTTTACTCTATGTCATTGCTACAGTGGATATTTATTTTGCTGCAAGAAAAGAAAATGTCGAGGATGTGTGGAGATTAACACTCTCAATTGCCTTATCCGCAACAGCTTCTTTACTCTTTCTTTTTGATGTCATTATGATCTTTCTTTACGGCTACTGACATTTTCCTTTTTATTCAGTTTTCACCTCATTACTCTTAAAATCGATAAAAAGAAAATTGATTAGCAAAGTAAAAAATTATTTTGTAATTAAAACTATGCTACTGTAAATAAAAACAAACGATTTTTAAATAAATTACTTTTGATGATTGAATTGGGTTAATAAAAAAACAAAAGACTACAAAAAGTGTCATTTCAGATTGATATAAAAAATATTTTACGAAAAATAAAAAGATTAGTAGGAAAAACAAGATTTTTAAAAAAGTATCAACTAGAAAGTAAAATATACTTAAGTAAAATATACTTTAGTAAAATATACTTTAGAAAATTTAAAAGTAAGAATTAATTTTCCGAAAATAATATAATATTCAACATGATAAGTTCAACGATGGTTCTACTGATTTTATACTGATAAATTATCAATTTTATCTATAAAAATCTGTAAACAAATTACTTTTTCGAGTTAATATTTTTAATTACGTGAAATACAGCACGATGAATAAAACATCTTATAGAAAAAGTAATAAGACGGATTTTCAAATACCACCGTTTGCTAAACCTCTCAGAGTACTACAATTGGTAAATTATATTTTTAAATAAAAAAAAAAATTAATTATATGTTATACTAATACAAAATGTTAATAGTTGTTTTTGGTAATATTTTATACTTAATTTGATATTATTATTAAAGATTTTGATTCATGATTTTGATTTTACAGATAGTATTACTCACTTTCTTTAGTTTCGTTGTTTATATGACAAATTTAATTTTTCGAAACAAAACTATCACTCCTACGTTGACAATTATTTTTTCCATTATACTTCTTGTTTTGACAACAGTTTTTGTATTTGTTCTTGCTGTGGATATTATTAATCAATTTGACAAAAATGGTCTATCAGAAACGCCAGTAAAATTTAATTAATTTAATAATTTTTTTTTCGAAATAATTTAAATAAATATTTTCATTGTTTGCGTGATTTTGAAAATACAAATTTTGCCTTTTTTAACAGATGGCTGGTTTCAGTTTTGTGGGATTTCTCCTATTTTCAATGACATCGATTATAATAATCTTTTATATGATAACGAATGACTCGACTTGGGTGATAATAATGATTCTGTGTTTATGTATTATATCCACGATTCTCTTTCTCTCTGACTTGATCTTGTGTTTTAGGTAATATTGTTTATCCTCAAAAGCCGGGTAGAATGAGATTTTCAATTTTTCTTATGATATTTTGAATTTAACTTAATTTAATACGTGAATTAAGTTTCTTCATTTTACAGTTACTGGAGAGAAATGTATCTAAAAAGAAATAAATGTTATCCTCAAACTTTAGAAGATTATGAGTATCCTGATACAGACACTTTTCATCTGTTAAAAGATTCGAAATGCAGAAAACAACCGAAAGTAAATTGAGTTTCAAATTTTCAAATAAAACTACTGTTAATTAAAGATATTAACTGATCTATTATTATAAGCAGGACTTTTTAAAAATACAGTTTTCCAAATATCAATTTGATCAAGGAGTTTATAAAATTATTTTTAAACATTGCAAAATTCAAATTAATTCGATTTACTTTTTTCAAATTTGTCAGTGCGATTTATCAACGAGTATTAGTAATCTCAACCAACAAATTGAATACGAAGATGGTAAAAACGATCATCTTTATAGAAAAACCGGAACGGCTAGACGAAAAGAATATATAGATGTTTCAGAAAATACCGCAACACTAGCAACAGGAGAATGTGTTCAAGTTCAAACAGAACCAAGAAAAATTTTTGTTGCCGAATCTCAGGTAATTTTCTTTTTCTATCCCAGCAAACTATTTGTTCTCTAATTAATTCTCTTTTTCGAATTAATTCCTAAGTAGATTATTTCATTTACGAATTAAATAAATTATCACCATGAAACGAATTATATAAGAAATTTCTCTAGACTCACAAACTGGAACTAAAGGAAACGCCCGTCCAGACTTTACAGCATTCTGAAAATTATTTGCGAACTGATTTGCCTTCTTGTGTGATTCCAACAACAAATTCTATATGTCCCGCTGTTCTTCAACTAATGAGAGGAGAAATGGCATCCCAGTATTTGAGAATGTAATTTTCAGTGTCTAAACTAATGAGAAATACTCTCTTCGAAAATAATAATGAATCTGAAACAAAAATAGCTGATAAAAATAAATAGTCTGCAAAACTTGAATAAAAATATGTAAATTTCAGTTGTAGATGTGAAGGGCCAATGATGCATGAGCAACAGCAACATTTACAAGTTCAACTTCTTCAGTCAACCAATAAAGAATTAACTCCCTCCGAATCAGTCATGGACCAAAATAAAGGAGCAGATAAGGCGACCTGTAAAGCGAAGTGATCAAACTATAATACAATTTATTTAAGTTCCAGGTTCAACTTAAATTAAAAAAGAAAAATTATTATCAAACAAATAAATTTTTTTCCATAATTTATTATTTTTAAAATTAAAGAATCAATATCATTTTACAATTTTCCCTTGATTTCCAGGTTTGTGTCCAATTTTTGATAGTGATTCGACAAAAAGAATCTCTAAATTAAGTGTATTTTCCGATGACAAACGAAACAATAATACACAAACAATTTTCACTGAAAATATAGAAAACGAATTGAGATCTAACAATTCTAAAGAAAGAATAGAAATTAAAGACGAAAAATTACACAAAGTACAGCAAAATACAAATGAAAGAAAAACATCTTTAATTGATGATAATATTCTAAATGACAAGAAAGGTTTAGAAAGTAGAAATTGAGTTTTCTAAATGAAGACCTCCACGGAATAACGATATATGGCACATTTTAACATTAATGTAATTATAATGAAAATATGTGCATGTATTATTG
>JUFY01022558.1:0-14575 GCA_001855655.1 Leptopilina clavipes
TATTTATATAATAATTTAATTTTCTAATAATTTAATTTAATATTGTATCTCAGTTATCTATTGTTCAAAAAAAATTACTGCAATCGTTCGGTAAAATTTGCACATATATTTTCTTCTCATTAACGTACAAAAATTTTTAATCTCCATCATATAATAAAAAACTAATTTGTAATTTTATAAGACATATGAACATTATATTATTTATTCTCTCTAAATCTGAATTAGTAAAAATTTAACTAATTTACTTTACTTTTGATTAGTTCAAATTTACTAATAAATTAGTAGACATTTTTTTGTTACTATTTATTAGTAAAATTTAACTAATTCAAAAGCAAAAAATCACTGAATTAGTTTTTAAAACTAATTCACTTTCTGCTAATTGAAATTGTTATTATAATTATAATAATTAATATAATTATATTTATTATATTTATTATTATAATTATACTATAATTATTATTATTACTTTGAATTTTTACTAATTGAAATTCAGAATTAATAATAATAAAATAAATTAGAAATTAATTTATTATATTATTATAGAAATCATATCGAAAGCGTGATTATACAGAAAAGATTTGTTTTCATTCCATCTGGATTATTTATGTTGTACAATATATATATATATATGCAGAAAGCGAAATAAAAATGTGTTTCATTATATCAAAATATATATATTTACATGTACGAATGCATAAATGTTGGGAATGAAAGTAAAAATAATTATAATATATTAATAAATGAAATAATAAGTGTAATCGTATATCGTCTATGTGTAAAACTGTTTGTTTGCGTGCGCATCGATATTTTTATTATTTTATACATATTTCATATACGTATAAAAAAAAATCATCTTTACAAAGATCTCAACGTAAAATTGTCGTATTGTCAAAAGCATGGAAATGGATCGATTTACACTATAACGATATGTCAATAAATATAAAACTTTCTCAGACGTAATTGTCTTTCGTATATACTCCCATTATTTTAAACGAAAACAAAAAATTATAACTATTTTTGTACTTTTGCATTTTTTTTTTTTATTTAAATTATTTATTAAATTTCTTTTCGCAATTATAATTATTAATAATAACGATGTTTCAAATTATCGAGTTCCTCGTGAAGAATTAATAACAATAGTACAACAAGTAATAATAATAGTACTATGGAGGAAGCAGTTATTATTAAATACATGTTTGATAAAAGTTTTATTACATAAATTCAAGATTAATTACACGATTTCCAGATAGAAGCTGAAGTGTGAAAAAGTATGATATCTGATTAGATATCAGATAAGGGAGGCAATTTGAAGTGAAGCTTGAAATTATTTTTCCCGATTTCTCGAAATTTTGTCAAGATTGTCTCTATTATAAATAACGTGGAACAAAATTTATATGTCATTTGCCGGAAAATGTTCTTTCTGTCAATATTGCTATTTGTGAGATCAATAGTTGCGTATCATAATCCACATTATGTGCCAGGCCATGACACAATGGTCCATCTTTTTGAGTGGAAATGGTCAGATGTTGCTGATGAATGTGAAAGATTTCTGGGACCAAACGGTTTCGGTGGAGTACAGGTATTGTATTTTACCTATATGTTTCAAATTTTTAATTTTTAATTTTAATTGATTTTTACTGATTTTCATTGTATTATTTAAAATTTTAAATTATGATTTTATGTGATTATTTCTATATGAAATATTTACCTTCTTCTATCTGGTACGTAGTTGGTGATTTAGTGTTTTATAAACTTAGGTTTCACCCATTCAAGAAAATGTTATCGTCATAAATAGACCGTGGTGGGAGCGTTATCAACCGATAAGTTACAAGTGGAAAACAAGATCAGGAGATGAAAACGCTTTCAAAACAATGGTACAAAGGTGTAATAATGCCGGAGTGCGAATTTACGTTGACATTATTCTGAATCACATGAGCGGCAATCAACCAACTAATTTAGGAACTGGAGGTTCAACAGCCGATACAAAAAATCTTTACTATCCAGCTGTGCCATATGTGGCGAATAATTTTAATTCACAGTGCGAAGTAAATAATTACACGGATCCAAAAAATGTCCGAAATTGTCAACTTGTTGGTTTACATGATTTGGATCAGTCTCAGGAATATGTTAGAAATAAAATGATAGACTTCATGAACGCTGCTATTGACACCGGAGTGGCTGGATTTCGGTTGGGAATTATTAATTACTAAAAATTATTTATGTTGTTAATAGTAAATTAATACTAAAGTTATCATTCTCCCACAGTATTGATGCTGCAAAGCACATGTGGCCAAATGATCTGAAGAAAATTTACTCAAAACTGAAAAATCTACCTAAAGATCATGGATTTTCAGAAGGTGCACGACCATTTATCTTTCAGGAAGTGATAGATTATGGTTCGGAAACAATATCGAAGAGGGAATACAATGAATTGGCAGTCGTTACGGAATTTAAATACGGCTCTGAATTAAGTAACGCAATTAGAGGCAACAATCCGTTAAAATGGCTAATCAACTGGGGCGAAAAATGGTCCCTGTTACCATCGAGGGATGCTCTCGTTTTTATTGACAATCACGACACTCAACGGAACAGTAATTCTGTTTTAACACACAAAGACTCGAAATTATACAAAGTTATTATTATTTTTCACCTCTAAATATATTTTTCTCATATATTTTTCTGCTCTAAACTGATGACAAAGCGCTGTAAACTTAAAAGTATCAAATTAGTCCAAACATTTGGAATCAATTTGAGATTTAAGGGCCAAAATCTTCGTCATCAGTTAAAATAATAATAATAAGGTATTAAATAGTAAATTTAAACTTACAGGTGGCTGTTGCGTTTATGTTGGCGCACACCTACGGCATTCCTCGACTAATGAGTTCCTTTAGATTCACGAATTTTGACGCTGGCCCACCAACTGATAAAAATGAGAAAATTCTATCACCTGTTATAAATGCCGATAACACGTGTGGCAATGGTTGGATCTGTGAACATCGATGGCGTGAAATTTATAATATGGTCAAATTTCGTAACGCAGTAAATCAAACAAAAATTGAATCATGGTGGGATAATGGAAATTATCAAATTAGCTTCTGTCGCGGTAATACAGGCTTCATTGCTATTAATTTGGAAAAACACGATTTAGATCAAGTACTTCGTGTTTGTCTCCCACCTGGTAATTATTGTGACATTATTTCTGGAGATTTAATCAATGGCAAATGTACCGGAAAAAGAGTCCACGTCACTGAAAACAATACAGCTCGTATAAATATAAAACACAACGAATTTGATCTTGTTCTTGCAATTCAAAGGAATGTACGTATAAAAATTATTTTTCACAATTACCAATTGCGAAATTGTTCAGAATTTTCATTTCTAAGTGTATTGAATTTTATTACACAGAATTTTTGTGATTGACTTTAAATTATTTTGAATTCGATTAATAAAAAATCGCCTAAAAGAAAATTTTGCCTAATAAAATTCAATTTACTGAAAATTCTAAATAATATATGTATTCGTGCTTCTAGAATTTTTCCTGAAAAATAAAGGCACATTTATGTATACATATTTGAATTTTATTTTTCAGGTAAGAGAATAAAAGTGAAATTTTAAAATTACACTTTGGATACTCAAGTGAAACAGGTAAATATATTTTTCAACAAGTTTATTTTAACAGAAACAAAGTGTATGTATATTGTGTTTTCTCTTTTCACCATTAATTTCTACTATACATAATATTATGATCGTTAATCATAAAGTTATACACGACAAATTTGCGAAGACAGATCGATTTAGAAAAAAAAAAAAACAGAAAAATTAGAAAAAATGCAAAAAAAAAAGAAGAAAGTAAGTAAAATTACAAAAAAGGAAGAGACGGAAGAAGATATAGAGCGGAAAATATATAATATATAGGAAAATGATAGAGAAAGAATTATCACAAAATAGCCGCAACACTTCATTCTTGCATCCATTGCATCTTTTCTATATATGTTTCTTCTAATACGTTTTTTTACAACTTCATTAACGAATTGTAAATTTTTTTTTTTAGAACATTTCGATTTACAATTAATCATTCTTCAAACTTATTTAAGTCTAATGATTTCTAAATAAAATACTAAAAATCTCATCTCTTAGAAGCGCAATATAAATATATGTACAATAATACGAAAGAAAAGCCGATAATTTGTTTTTTGTTCGCACAATTTTTTATTTCGAATTTTTCTTCAAACAATTGACTTTTTATTATATATAATAGATAAGAAGATAATATTCTTTATATGTTTATTATTACATTCTATAAAATATTTCTCATTAAATATTAAAATGAAATGTGTTAATTTTGTTCTCTGACTTGGTATATATTGTGCGCATTTATAATATATAATCTATATATTTTTTTTTCTTTTATAAGTAAAGTTTGCAGTTAATGTACATATTCTAAAAATACTGCTCGATTTTAAATTTGCAAATTGATATTTGTCACTCTATTTCTCTCACTTGACGCACTATTATTTTCTTTTGTACTTTTTCAGTACAAATAACATTTTTTTTTCTTCTATTGTCTATATTATGTTTTAATTCTTTTAAGAATAAAGCAACGTTTAACATTGTAAATAAATAAATTTGTTACAGTTGGGAAATATAGTAAATTGTAAATTACAGAATTAACACAGTTAAGTTAAATGAAATAAAAAACAAAAAAAAAAAAAAGAAAAAATTTCACGAATTCTTCGTTATTTTGAATTTAATCCCGAAAAAAATATAATTTATTATTATCGTTATAGTCATTCATGTAAAAACTTGGTTAAAATATGTAAAGGAAATAACGACTTGAGCAAATTGTAGTATTATTATGTTACTTATTTACGAACTAAAACAGTACTCCAGTGATAACTTATTGCACATGGATTATTTTCTTCTTTTTAATTTAGTTATTATATATACGTTTCAGCATTCTTCATTTACACGAAAGGCACGCATTCTTAAATTTTTTTTCATATATTTTTATTGTCAAAGGCTCATTTTTAAATGAAACTTTGTTTTAGGTAGGTAACTAAAGAATTATTCTACCTCTCCGCGCAACGTACGTGAGTATTTTTTTTCTGCGATTGATTAAAATAGCTGCGATATGCTTTGAGTATTCAAAAGTAATAAATGATGATGAATATTTCTAAAGATCAGTCAGAAATAAAATATATTTAAAGTTTAAACTAAAGAGATGAATGAATAAATCCTGAAACTTATTATTTAGAATTTTCCTTATAGATTGAATTTTATTACAGGAAAAAATTTTCTTTCAACCAAATTTTAAAATTATTCGACTTTAAATTAACTTAAATTTTTATTTCACAGAATTTTTATGTAATTAAATTATTAAATTATTCAATTATTCAATTATTCAATTATTCAATTATTCTCATTTTACAGAATTTTAAATAATTATTATTCGTGAAAATAAAAATTCCAACAAATGAAGATTCGGTGAAAGGAAAATTCTTTCATTTAACAACTCGACTTATTCAAAATTCCGTGGAATGAGAATTCTGCTAAATAAAAATTCGTACAAGTAAGAATTCTTTTGAATAAAATTCTCTTGAATAAAAATTTAAATAGAAATTCAGTTAAATAATAATTCAGATTCTGAATAATATAATAATATAATAATATAATAATCAGTAATAATTCTGTTGAGGAAAAATAAAGGATAATTTAAAGTCGATTAAACAAAAATTCAATTAACGAAAATTCGGCTAAAAGAAAATGTTTGTCTAATAAAATTCAATCGACGGAAAATTTTGAATAATAAGTTTTAGGATTTATTCATGCGTCTCAAACTAATTACAGCGAATATGTGATTATGATTTTCAGTATTCGCTTTTAAGTACCTAAATGAAAAGTATTTAAAAAATATTTTCTCCACAATATTAGTTAAATGCTTCTTAAAAACAGTCGTAAATTTTCCTCTCTTTTAAATCACATTGTTTTATTAAAACTTTCATCTCACTTTATACGCTTGTTTGTGATTTTATATAAATATAAATAAAGAAGAAGAAAATCACAGAATTGTACGTGCGTTACGCGGTAAATAATCATCGAAAAAATTAACCATTCATCATTAAGTACCATTTAAGTATATATAATTAATAATAGAAATAAAAAAAAAAAGAAAAAAAAATTGAATCAGGCATTTGCAAACACTTATTTCGAATTAGGTACTGACGGTTATAATAGGGCGGAGTCTCCTCGTCCGAATAACGAATAATAATATATATTGCTGGAGAGATGTTTCTTTCTCAGGATATAAAAAACAAAAGGTCACTGTTTTATTGGCTTTTTGAAGACGACTTCCGGTTTGCGAGCCGGTCGTGGAAAACGTCGTTCTATCCTAAGAGCTCGATTCGGGTCTGTTGTTAATTCGGACCCAATTGATGGAGTCTCCGCCATTGTTTGTCAGTTTCCGGTACTACTGGGCCGTCGTCCAGGCGTTTGCGTTGCGGTTGCCGCTGCGGCTGCTGCGGCAGCGACGCTAAGCGCCGGAAGTGGTGTTTGATGGCAGTGCGCACAGTGAAGACAGACGGTGCACGCTCCCAATTTCCTCGCCAATAACGCCCTCAACTTCAACGCTGGACCCAATTTCATTCCCATTGGTCCCGTCAAATGCTCCTCCGATAATAAAGGCAGTGCCGCTCCGTCGATTCGATTTTCTCGAAAATTCTGAATCAGAAAAACAATTCCATTTTCAAATTCACCTGCTTTCTTTTCAAAATGCTTCATTAATTATAGTGATAAATTATTTTTCATATGGAAAAAAATCGAAAAAAAAAATTATCTGCTTTCTAAAAACATTTTTTATAGTAGAAAATATTTTCACTTCTTGGAAATTATTATTATTGGAATATTTTCCGTGGTAGAAGAAAATATTTTTCTCCTACGGAAAATATTTTTATGCAAAATTAATACTTTTCTCTTTTATTCGATAAAGAAAAAAATTTATTTTTTTTCTGTAAATTTTCGTCTGGAAAAAAAATTGCCGTGCAGTAAATTGTATAATTTGGAGTGGCAAAAAGGGATGTTGCCCGTAACGGAAAATGCGATTCATTCACAGCTTTGAAAGTTGTATGGAGGTAGAAGGTAATTGTGAGTGTACTCAAGGTTCAGCAACCATTTTATGAATGAAATATTC
Organism: Leptopilina clavipes; assembly: GCA_001855655.1. Lineage (NCBI taxonomy): Eukaryota > Metazoa > Arthropoda > Insecta > Hymenoptera > Figitidae > Leptopilina > Leptopilina clavipes. The sequence goes on from JUFY01022558.1 coordinate 7,187, forward strand.
AGACTGTAATGCGAATTCAACACGCAACAACGAGTGCTAGGCTAACCGGTCTCTTCAGCACGCGTTTCTCCATCCTCTTGATTCCGATCGTCAATCTTTAAGATCGAAACATCGCCAATCGTCTTAAACTTGTTATTTCTCTCTCTCTCTCTCTCTCTCTCTCTCTCTCTCTCTCTCTTGAATCTCGTTTATCTCCTACTCTCACAGTATTATAACATTCATTGGCTTATTAGAAATTTACATACATAGTAGAAATTTGCATTCAATTACCGGTGAAGAAATTCAAAACGCTTTTTTTCACATATTTTTATTTCGTGTAAATAGTTTCAAAAGTTTTTTGAAAAAAAAGGAATTGAAACTAAAAATGTGCCTCAAGAGGTAGAGAAATGGTACCAATGAGAAATGGTAACAATGTGAGTATAATTCACATATATACTATTAATGACTTTAAATTACATGTTAAAAAAATTCCTTCAGGCTGTTTTTCGAATATATTTCATAATAGAATTTTTAACTTCTTTGAAGCGATTTGTTTCTATGTTTGCTCTAAAATTCCCTCTAGTTAAGAGACAAATGTTTCCATATAAATATGAAATATTTTCTGAAATGTCTGAAAAATTATTTCGAATCCTTTTTTTTTTTTTTTTTGGCTAAGAAATTCAAGGAGAAAAAAAAACAGGCGAATTTATCGATCGCAATAATAATTTTTTTCATGTTTTTTTTTAACAAATCGCTCGCTCGCGAATCTTCAACTGGTGTCGAGTGCAGCTGCAGCTGCTGCATTCGCGGAGGAATATATCTTTTCTACGTGTTGCGCCGCAGGCGACCATGGTCGACCCACCAGAAGACAACCTATATTTTCTCCACCCAGTTCCAAAACTCTAAGGGCAATATGCAATTCAGACTCTCTGTGTATCAATTATATATTTCTTTCTTGCAAACAGGTATTATATGTACCGCGAGCGAGCGAAAATTTACCCCATTTTTTCCTTTTTTTTCCCCCCCTCCAATGGAAAAATTTTTTCAAAAATGGAAACAAATTCAATTCGATTTTCATTCAAATTCAAAAAGTAATTAAATAATTAGATAATTTTCGAAAATAATGCGCAATTTTTATCCCTTTCTCATGATTCGGTTCAAATCTGATATGGCGCAAAATTATATTCGACGATCTTTCACGGGACTTCAATTTCTCTAAAATCTTCTCACGCAGAATCGATTGAAATTCAAGACATAAATCCATAATAGAATCCTGAGAAAGTTCTGGTTGGCAAAGTTTTCGGGTTAGCGACCATTAAAAAGATCGCCTCTAAAAACATGGTCGACCTTCTTCGAAAATAAGAAAACTGCTCGAGCACATCTCTCGAGATATTTGATTCTCTAAAAAAGCAACTGGTTCTTACGGCTCGAAAATTTCTGACCTCTATTCCCGATTCTGGTCACAGAATCTATATACTTGGGAGAATCATATCATCTCAGTTTAGTATTATAGACTTTTTTTTTTAGCTGTCGATTCAAGAGAAGAATAATATATATTTTCTGATCGATATTGATGCATTATTGCGGATGGACAAAAAAAGTATGAGCAAATATGCGAGTAGCACACATAATTTTAAGTGAGGCGTGTGAAAAAAAATTTATTAGTTAAAAAAATTTTTACTGCTTTGAAATATTTCCTTAAGTATTTTTCGTAGGAGAAAATATTATTTACTACTTGGAAATATTTTCCGTGGAAGACGAAAATTTTCTTCTTCCACGGAAAATGTTTTCAAGAAGTAAAAATATTTTCTTCTCCTACGGAAAATGTTTTCAAGAAGTAAAAATATTTTCTTCTCCTACGGAAAATGTTTCCAAGTAGTAAGAGTATTTTCTTCTCCTACGGAAAATGTTTCCAAGAAGTAAGAGTATTTTCTTCTTCTACGAAAAGAATTTCTAAGAAGTAAAAATATTTTCTTCTCCTATGGAAAATATTTGCAAGTGATGTAAATAAATATTTTCCGTAGATGAAATAATTTTCCGCAGTTGAAAATATTTGTTTCATGTGCCTTGAAGAGAATATTTTCCGTAGAAGAAGAAAATATTATTGGGAAAGGAAGTGAAGAATCTGGTGGCAAAGTGTGTGTGCGTGCGTTCCTATAGAGTGACCTGCCACGCCCTGGCTGTCGAGGTCGTCGTGCGCCTCTCTCACCTTTACGACCGGTCGCGTCGACTGGAGAACGAAGCAAAGCCACCTAACCAGATCAACATCCCACCGCGTTCAGCTCTTTCTACCACTATGGCATGCCACGCCATGCGTTCCATTTGCTTCGCTCCGATTCGATCCTCCAGTCGTTTCTCTTTTTCCTTTCCTCTCTCTCTCTCTCTCTTTTTTTTCTTTTTTTTTTCTTTTGCTTTCTTTCAGAAAGATATACACGGAATCTGCACCGAAATAAAGCACCGGTTGCACGGAGGCACGACTTCTGCTGTATAATAGGCTCATCGCTCATTTCCGACACGAAGAGTAGCATTCAACGTTTCCTCGTCATGCCACGCAACTGTTTTAACATCAATTTACGTTATTTATGGATTGCAATTTCATTATGTATATCTGCATACGTAAATGTTCCTCCCATCCTCTTTGGACTTTTTATTCATCTCGTATTTTACGATCTTCCTCTTTTCTCCTTCTTTTTGCAATTCTATTTCACTTGTTCATTAATTTATCTGGAAAAATATAATTGACCAGGGAGTCAATTTTACAGTACAACAGAAAAAAGTCATGATTGCATTCGCTAATGATTTAATAAGTCAAAAGAAGAAAAAAGGCCCTTAGTGTAAAAAGCAATTTTGACCATCTCTAGAGTAAATTTTACCATACGTCCAAACTGAATTTTACCATATTTTTAATTTTCCAGTAAAATTTACCTTGGCAATAGTGAAATTTACTTCCGATATAGTCAAAATTGACGCAGAAATGGTAAAAATAATATTGGAAAAGATTGTCAAAAAACTTTTTCCGGATTTTGCAAAAAAAAAAAAAAATGGGAATTCTTTTTCATTTCAAAGAAGTAGGGAAAAGAAAAAAGTAACGATCTCGATCTAGGAAATCGCGGTTAACCGCGCGCGCGCAACGTAAAAAGAAAAATGAATAATAATCTCAAATCTCATCCAAATTCTACTTGTGTTCACGCATATAAGGAGAGATCGAGATTATTTTCCAGAATTTGCACTCTTAATTAACTTTTTTTAAAAAAAGGAAACTATATACCTGAATCGATTGGAGCAAATTAGTGATTGAATTAAAAATCATCATTTAATTCATGTATTATATTTATATTTGGAATTTTAAACTTGTGGCTAATACATATATAGATTTTTAATCAGAGCGAGTAAAAAGATTCACTGTCACCATGTAATTAAGAGACATCGGGGTGCATTAGCACTGTCGGACTAGGATCAACAGAGCGTATTAATTGCTCATCAGCGGTAATGAAGGGTTTATAAGTCGACATTAGCATAACTAACAGGTTTCCCAGCAATGAAGCCACGCTCTCCTACTGCCTGTATATATACTTTTACATCTTTGGATCTCTGTCGTTTCTCCACTTTCATCTACATAGATCCCATATTATACCTGATCATAGTCAAGGAGAGAGTCTCGCATAGATTTTTCTTTTTTTTATTTATTCCGCATTAAAACTTTTTCCCTCAGGAGTATTTTGACTCCTGTCAATATTTTTGTGACTCCTGTCAATTTATGTTTTATCAAAAATCAATACTTCTGTCCAAAGTAAAAACCTAGTAAGTCGCATTTGCCATAAGGGCGAGCGTCCCTTAGCTTTGTTATTCGACTTTCGCTCTTATGGCAAATGCGACTTACTAGTTTTTTACTATGGAAAGCAGAACAATGAATTATTTGTGACAAAATTTCAATTGTTTAAAAACTCTTCAAAATAATAAAAAATTTAAATTTTCTTTAAAAAAAATTATTTCGTTCAAACATATATAATTTTTTATTTTCTAGTGTTTGAAAAAGATAATTTTGGTTGCTTTTGCTATATATATATATTATATATATAAAATCCATGACTCGGTGCTTTAATCGATTATTCAATAAGTCCTTAATAAATGTTCGTCCATGAGGGTCCACAGGATCTTGCAATAATTTCCCATTAGCGTACCGAGTCGCGATAAACAAGTCTCGATAAATTCACGCGATTCGATACGCTCGCAAATCTATAACATTCGTGAGAGACGCTCGCGCGACTACAAGGCGTGAACTCTTACTATACAGTAGATGAAATCGTGATAATTCGCAAGCATTTTTTAAAAAAATTCACTAAATAGTAGCTTCTTATTATAGTAATTATTGTCAGTTGAACGGAGATTTTTTCAAGAATCAAAAGAGTTAAATTAATTAATTATTTAAATCAAATTAACTTAACCGCAATTAATTTAATTCACAAAGATTGCCAAAAAAATTTTTATAAATAAGAGAAAAATATGTTTTATTTTGTGACCTGTAATATTTACAAATTTGCAATTATTAATTGAACTCGTCTCATTAACAGTAAGCAAGAAACATCTTATAATGATTTATTGGACATTTATAATGTAGTCAAATATCTAATCGATAATCAGATGACTCAATCAAAAGTGCTAACGATCTAAAGGTACTTGAGTAAATTTAATTAGTTATTTGAATTAATAAGCTCGTTAATGTAGTTAATAATCTAACACAGCATTATAAGAATCCTATTATAAATTACCAGCTCATAATAATAGTTTCTCTTCTATAAATTAAACATAATCAATTTCTGTGGATTTTAAAAAGAAAAACAGATCTTGATTTATGTGGAAAAAAATTTATCTCTAAAAATTTATGCGTAAATTCATGTCTTTTCTGAAATATTGAAGAATTTTCATATACAATTTGTCTATACATAATTCTTGGATAGAGATCTTTGCGAAATGAAAGAAATTTGTTATAAAATTAAACATTGAATTTCATATTATATATATGTACGTATACAATATGAAAACTGTCCACAAATAAGTGCTTTCATCAGATCTGAAAACGAGGTCGTGTATGTAAATGTACTCTACACGTAAATTTATTATATGGCATCAGAGACGCATTGCTTGCATTCAGTTGAAATAAAGATCAGAGGGCCTTTAGAAAGGGTCATGGGACTCGGTACTTTTCTCAGCGACCTTATCGGTACATCAACTTCGGGTAAATACCAGGAAAGCTCCAAGAAATTGTATACATATATACGTGCGCAGATTCGGTCATCCGTTATACAAGTTCCCTAATTCTCTACAGTCCTATATCGCATGCGAAAAATTCAATTAATTACTGTGGAAAGGAATTTTTCCAATTTCTAAATTGATGAACAATTTTGAATTTTTCCACTCGGGGAAAAATTATTATATGGCAGCAAATATTCGGTTCAGTTTTATAATTCTTTGGATCGTTTGAATCCAATTTTTTCAAGAACCAAACAAATATTTGGTTCGGTTTAATAAATTTTTTGATAGTTTGGAAAATTTATGGAATTTATTATGGAACCAAACAAATATTTGATTTACTGTACAGCAATGTATTTATTTGTTAGATAAATTTGATTATTTGGTTCAAATTTGGTTTGTTTCAAATAATTTTTTTTCTACGAGTGTAAAATAGAAGCGATAAATGTAAGATTGATGGGAAAAAAGCTTATTAGGATATATTTTTCGCGAAGAGTGAGTATAGATTTGAATTTGCAGTGACGACGACAATGACGACGCGGCTTGGCGATAGGCGATCTCACTGATAAACTTTGATTGACTCTTGAAAAGAGTTTAACTCGCGAATGGACGATCGGTCGGTCGATCCTTAGAAACTAAGTTACGGGCAGAGAAGTCGCCCGCAGTAGTTACTCTTTTTGGTTACTGTTCACCTCCCTCTTCAATTAGCTTTACAGTGCCGCTCCCTCGTAAAATCTACGTTTCACTCAACGCTTCATTGTATTTGCTCTCTATAACTTTTTGACTTTGATTTTTCTAAAATATTTATATTTGCGACTAAAAATACCTATAAACTCACATTCATCGTTTATCGAACTTTTGATGAAAGATGCAAATTTACTGATTCCACGGTCATGACCCTGAACTTTCTAAGCTAATTTGAATTCTTGACAAGTATCGTCGTTAGTGAATTCTGTTTTCTAATATCTATATCTGAGACATAAATCTTGGAAAATAAATATTCAATTTTTTCCAATATTGAACTTTATGTAGACAATATAATTAGGCGCAAAAATAAAAAGCAGAAAAAAATCATCAACTTTGCAATATTTGATCAAAGAAATTTTCAGTGAAATAAAGCGTTAGTTATTTAATTTGTCACTTATATGTCACATATATGAATGTATTTCAGTAGCACGCAATGCGTTTGTGTTACTCATGGAGAAATGAATAATAAATAACAACTATCTCTCTTTGAAAGATTAATGCGCGCGATTTACATGCAGTGTCATCATGTAAAACTAATTGTAAATTATAGGCTCTGAATAGAATATACACTTGTTTATATTGCCGGGGTCATTAATTATGCGCAACTCAGTAGCGCATTTATAACACAAATGCTCGATTTCACAGTAAAACATTGTCGAAAATTAATGCAAAAAAATATTGTCCGAATCTTCCCCTAAACTTCCATAATGGACCAATTTTCAACCATCCTCTATGGAATATCATCTATGGGAAGGTTCCAGTAATATTCCCTATTCGCAAATTTCCAACTCCTATAGGATATTCCGGTGGAAGATACTCTGGTGAAAAATTCCTCTAATATTTCACTATGGTAGGTTCCATAAATGTTCCAGTGAAAGGTTATCTTTATTATTCCAATGGAAAGTTCCCTTAATATTTCAGTGGTAGGTTTCATAAATGTTCCAGTGGAAGGTTCTCTTGATATTCCAGTGGAAGGATCTCTTGATATTCCAGTGGAAGGTATCCTTAATATTTTAGTGGAAGGTTTGCTGGATATTCCGGTGGAAAGTTCATGTAATTTTTCAGTGGAAGGTATCCTTAATCTTCCACTGGTAGGTTCCAAAAATGTTCCAGTGAAAGGTTATCTTTATTATTCCAATGGAAAGTTTCCTTAATATTTCAGTTGAAGATTTATTGGATATTACGGTGAAAATTTTATCTTATTTTCAGTGAAAGGTATCCTCAATCTGGCAGGTTTCATAAATGTTCCAGTGGAAGGTTCTCTTGATATTCCGGTGGAAGGTATCCTTAATATTTTAGTGGAAGTTTTACTGGATATTACGGTGGAAAGTTTATGTAATTTTTCAGTGGAAGGTATCCTCAATCTTCCACTGGTTGGTTCCAAAAATGTTCCATTTGAAGGTTCCTTTAATA
>JUFY01022560.1:0-17952 GCA_001855655.1 Leptopilina clavipes
TTTTTTTTTTTTTTTTTGAAAATTCTAAATAAAATTACATTTGCTAAAAAATTAGTAAATAAAATAATATTTTTAAAAATGAATTATTATTTATAATATATGTGTATATAAATTTATTTATTATATGATTATAGTTTTTCTTATACGAAATAAAGACGGGGATTAAATTCCTCACGTGCTGAATTTAAAATGAGCACTTGTGAGGAATTAGTAAATAGGCATTAAATCATCTACGGATGATGCACAGCTTATTCGGATTAGTAATAACTTGCTTTCGACTGGAGCGTTTCGTTTGCTGACCACAGCAGTTTTGCAATTCCGTAATATTAGAAACTCAACCACCCGAGAAAATTGGAAATCACTGCGCACAATCGTGATGTATACGTAGATATACATATACGAATGTTTGTCAAATCTTTGCTCTTCTATTTCTCTTCATTTCAATTAAAATCGTTTCCCCTCAACGTGTAATTTTTTAAGCATTTTAATTTTTACATCCCCTCTCACTTTTTTGCTACGCAGAAAATAAAAAAAAATTGAAGAAAATTTCTACAAAGTGAGTATGGATGTGTGGAAAAAAATCGTCTATTGTAAAGAATGACCATTTTTTGCGATTGGTTCTCTAGTTTGCCGTGTGTATACGTTTTGTTCGAGCTAAATTTACGAGTGTTTGTAAATTCAAGTGGAACAATCCATTATATGGTCAGACAAAGTATTGCTGCATTATAATGGAATTTTTTCCATCCGAATTTTGCTGTTTGTTCTATTAATTCCTGAGTTTGTAATTTAAAAATTTCGGAATTGGAAAATACAAGTTTTTGTATAGACTGCACTTACCGTCAACTATGACAAACTGTATTTTCACTTACCGTTGAGTGAAAAATAAATCTGTTGTAATACCATCGAAATTTGGTACAATTGAATGTTATTATCGTGAAAGTATTACCGTCTGTAGTAATTAACAAGTGCATTTACCGTTGAACACAAGGAGTATCAATTGCACTTACCGTCAAGTTACTGGCATGCATTACTACCGTATTTGATTATAGTAAACTCAAAGTTAAGTGCAAGTTGGGAATGCAATTGAGCCGTAAAGTAAAGTAAGTTCTCTGGCACTTACCGTCAGTTTACTGTCATGTATTACTACCGTATTTGATTATAGTAAACTCAAAGTTAAGTGCAAGTTGGGAATGCAATTGAGCCGTAAAGTAAAGTAAGTTCTCTGGCACTTACCGTCAGTTTACTGTCATGTATTACTACCGTATTTGATTATAGTAAACTCAAAGTTAAGTGCAAGTTGGGAAGGCAATTGAGCCGTAAAGTAAAGTAAGTGCTCTGTCACTTACCGTCAGTTTACTGTCATGTATTACTACCGTATCTAATAATGGTAAATCCAAATTTAAGTCTGTGAATAAACACTGTCAATAAAAAGTGCAGTCAGTAGTAGTGTCAGACGATAAGTGCAGTTTAGAACAATAACAGCCCACGGTAAGCGCATGTAAGAAAAATTATTGTCTACTCTAAGTGCAATTGGCCTTAGTAACATTAGACGGTAAGTGGTGTTGACTGTTTTTACCAACGGTAATTGTACTTATTGAAATTACTGTGACAGTAGATGTCAACGGTAAGTTCAATCGAATCAGTGTTGACTGAAATAAACAGCACTTTTTCTCGACGTTAACTGCAATCGACTCTATGGTAACTGGATTACAGATAACACTTCTTTTCGACGCGACGGTAAATGTAGTCAGTGTCGACATCCTATTGAAACTAATGATTTGTTTTCCGACTTGAAGAAGATTAATGCAAATTAGAGATTAATTTTTGGCATTGCAAAAACTTTTTAAGGAGTTTCCTTGTTCTTGAAAGAATGTTGTTTCTATGGTAAACAGTTTGACGTTGAAAACTGACAGATTTCACGAAATCCGAAAAAGAAATATTTTTTCGTGTCGGACCCTTGGTGAAATGCAAATTGGTATTGAAATAAAGGAGATTTCAATGGAAATTCAAGACGATTCGAATGGTAATTCTACATCATCAAGAAGTTTGGCCTTTTTTTTTGTTGGCTTGGGGAAAAAGTTTGCGTATTTCCCAGAGAGAATCGTGAATGTTCTTAAGGGAATGACACCTACTTTTTTTAAAAGTGAGTGAGGTCCTTGGTCTAAATAATCTATAGACATAGTCGACACCCGGAAATTCAAGTTAAAATTGTGCGCAAGAGAGAGAGAGAGAGAGAGAGAGTTTCGATGAAACTTTCCCCAGTGGCGACAAAAAGTTTATTGCGAGTAAACAGCATGACGCAAAGTTAGCAGTTTTAGCCACGTTGAGGTGCTCTATCAGAGAGCTCGAAACTCCTTACTCGGTTGCCAATTTCGTCCCGACAGCCGCAAATCTCCACAGAGATTAAGGCCGGTTTACACGACGCTAAATCAACTACTTCTTATATATAAAGAGAGAGAGAGACCCTTTTGCTCCTTTCGTCTTTCGGCGTATGACCCTACACTGTGTGTGTGTGAGTGTTACAAGAAAAAGCCACATGGCATGCTTAGGTAAATGATTCTTCTTCCACCGCATCTCTCGATGATAAAATGTCCTTCCTCTCGTCTCGCTTTCCTCCACTTTCGTTTCATAACTGATTTACTCACTGAATAACCTTGCAATTGAATTATGTAAACTGAATTTCGTATTAAACAACTATTGTCTTTCAGAAGGTACATGGTAATCTAAACTTCGAACTTTCGCAAATTCCTATCGTCAAGAGGTCTCACGGCTGTGGCCACATCGTCTTAAATTATTCGCTTAGCTTATACCAACTTCGATAATGGAGTGCCTTCGTAAATAATTCAATCTTTCGTGTATCCATATAGAAAGTTACCATCGACAAAAAATTCAATTATACTTTACATCGTTTGAATTAGATGATTCAAAAAAAAAATCTACAAATTACATTCAATAAGGAAAAATTAATTCCTACAATAAAATTGGAAACTTTACCGCAAATTTTGAAACAGTTTGGAAAAGTGAACTTCCTTTTTTTCAGGGTTTATTGCTTTATTTGATATTTTCCCTTCTCTTCCGTTGAGTACTCTAATAAAGTTGCGAGAACCTAAGAATGAGAAAACATTCAAGTGGAAATAAAATATTGATTGTAACGTCAGCAACAATGATACGAGAGTTTTGCGTTGTTGAATTCACAAAGTTTTGATGGGGAATTTCGTAATCAACCGTTATTTAGAGCGTAAAATCGGTTTGCACCGAAATTATATATTCATCGTTGCAAGAGCCTTCGAGGAAATAATTCCCAACAATATGTATATTTATTAATTATGAAACACAGTGTAAAAAACAATATATTAACTAATTCAAGCTTTTGAATATACATAATAAATTGAAAATAAAGTTTCAATCTACAAGATAGAAAATAGCAACAAAAATTTGTTATAATAAATATATATTATATTTTTTGAAATCAAATATTGGCTAGAAATTAATTACAATTGAAGAGGAGACGTTCATTATACCTGGAATTTTGAAGATCTTGAAGGCTAAAGCTTATTAAAGTGAAGTGTTGAAATCACCCTTGAAACTGGATAATCCAATAAAACAAGGCTATTTGGTATTTCCAATAAATAATAATTAACGGAAGAGATACTACGGCAAAACAGAATTCCGAGGAGGAGAAAGTTCATTTTCATCATAGGATATAGTCAAACAGGAAATCCTATTCGAACAACTTCTAACAGGGAGGATATTTCGATGAACATCTCCGATAGCAATTAAGCTTTCTACATTGAGATTTAAGATAATATAATCGTTTGAAGTCGATTTTATACCATAGAGAGAGAGAATAAGTGTCGATTTTCCAGGATATCTTTTTTTTTCTAAGAAACTTTTTTTTACCCACTTTATTATATAAACCCCTATTATATAACCACTTTGCGAATTACAGTTTAAGTTTTTAATTTCTATACTTTAATTACTTTTATTCAAATAAGGCATGATACACACTCTAACTTTTATGGTTCTCAACATTTTTTTTTAATTCACAAACTTTCGTTGCATTTTACTTTTTATGTACTTTTTATCCTTTATTATCATTTTTTGTTCATAATTAAACTTTGGATTTAATTACTTATTGCATTATTTAACAATATTCGGTGTTTTTTTTAAAAACAATGATTCGTTAGTTTAATATAGTGTAATTTAGCATAATGCAGTATAATATACAGTAAAAGAGTATAATATACTGTACAAAAAATATAATACAGTATAATATACTATAGAACAGTATAACAGGGTATAATATATTATAATACAGTATAATGTACTATAATACAGTATACTAGAGTATAATATATTATAATACAGTATAATGTACTATAATACAGTATAATACAGTATAATAGAGTATAATATATTATAATACAGTATAATGTACTATAATACAGTATAATAGAGTATAATATACTATAATACAGTATAATGGAGTATAATATATTATAATACAGTATAATGTACTATAATACTGTATAATAGAGTATAATATACTATAATACAGTATAATGGACTATAATAGAGTATTATGCAGTAAAAAATGGTATGATGCATTAGAATATAGTACAATAAAGTAAAATGTGCTATAATACAGTATAATATCCAAAGTAGAGCATAATACAGTATAATTCAATGCTATTCGTTAGTTTAATATAGTGTAATTTAGCATAATGCAGTATAATATACAGTAAAAGAGTATAATATACTGTACAAAAAATATAATACAGTATAATGTACTATAATACAGTATAATAGAGTATAATATACTATAATACAGTATAATAGAGTATAATATATTATAATACAGTATAATGTACTATAATACAGTATAATAGAGTATAATATATTATAATACAGTATAATAGAGTATAATATACTATAATACAGTATAATGTACTATAATATAGTATAATAGAGTATTATGCAGTAAAAAATGGTAGGATGCATTAGAATATAGTACAATAAAGTAAAATGTGCTATAATACAGTATAATATCCAAAGTAGAGCATAATACAGTATAATTCAATGCTATTCTATATATTATAATAACTTCTATAGAATTCTGAGAAATGAAAAAATTGATTTAACGCAAAGTCTAGTAGATTTTAGATGATAAACGGTATCTATCTCACGGAGATGAATACGCGTAATGAAACAAAGAAATAGAAGGGAATTTTCGATGGGATTGAAAGCCCCGCAAGCTTCGTGAAAAGTGAATCGTCATAACTCAGCGTGATTTCATCGATGTAAGAAGATATCAAGAGATATTTTTCCTTCACAGAGACTACTTGAATGAAGTAATCTCACTGTGCTGGTTTTCTACGCCTTTTATGGTTTTTTTTCTGCTTCATCCTAATGGATGGTTCTCGAGAGAGAGAGAGAGAGAGAGAGACAGGGAGGGGGTGAATAGGTGAGCAAGTGCACTTTCTTCAAGTGTCCTCCAATGATTGCGGGGAGAAAAAAAAGGAATCATTGAACTACGACTCCCAGAACGAGGGAAAATTGCTGTTCAAGAAGAAATTTGAAATTTATTCCTTCACCTAATTATCGAATTAGTTGGACGCTAATTCTCTAAACGAATTTACAATTCTCTTGGATTACTTTTGAAATCATCTAATTAGAGAAGTTTAATTCTTTAATTCTTTATTTTAAATTGAATTTGTTTTTTTGTGTTATTATTTTTTTGTGTTACTAATTTTTTTTCGGCATGTATGAAAGAGTAATTTTTCTAAGGGTATGAATAGTCGGACTAAACTTGATGTAACAGGATACAAAAGTTTTGACGGAAATACTGATCTTCTTTGGATGGGATAAAGTGCTCAAGAGAAGGAATGTATAGTGTCCCCCATATAAAGCGTGGAAAAAGACGAATGTCTCGATCTTCTCAATCGCGAAAGGAGCAGTGAACAGCAATAAATCTTTGATATAACGCTCTCTCGCTCTCTTTTACTCTCAAGAGACTTGTAGGTCACCTTTTCAAAAAATTTCGACAACACCATTCGTTTAACTTACTTACAGAAAAGATACAAGTTCCAAAATCACTGTTTCTCCATTTTTAGAGAGTGGACAAAGTTTTCCTGTCTGTCACGAAGTTTTAGATGAGAAGCAAATAATTCGTCGTTTCAGAATTATATAATAATAAGAAATATATAAATAAAAAAATATACATAACTAAATAAATAAATTTAATTGTAAATATTACACTGAAAAAAAAATTTATTTGATTCAAATAATGATTTACTTGACTATTATCAAATAAATATTTATTTGTATCAAATAAATATTTATTTGTATCAAATAAATTTTATTTGACTCAATTAAATGGTATTTGACTCAAATACAGAAATTATTGATTCAATTACAGTTTATTTGATTGAAATAAAAATTATTTGGTTCAAGTAAATATTTATTTGATAATAGACAAGTAATTCATTATTTGAATCAAATAAATATTTATTTGTATCAAATAAATTTTATTTGACTCAATTAAATGGTATTTGACTCAAATACAGAAATTATTGATTCAATTACAGTTTATTTGATTGAAATAAAAATTATTTGGTTCAAGTAAATATTTATTTGATAATAGACAAGTAATTCATTATTTGAATCAAACAAATATTTTTTTCAGTGTATGACTTTTATAAAACTAATGTCTGAATAAGGGGCTGCTGGCTTCTAATTTTTTCTTTAAAATTTCGAACGACTTAGCAATCGCAGAAAAACATTCCCTGAACATATTTTAACGAAACAAAATTAATTGTTGATCAATAATTAATTTTTCAAGACTAGAAACCTAGAAAAATGGTTGAAAACGATGATATTAATAAAATTACGGATGTCAATTTATTAATAATAATTTATAAGTTGTTAGTAATTTTATTAATTAATTGAATAATAAAATTGAATAATAAAATTAAATATTGAAATTGGATTCGTTGTAGGTAATAAAAGTAATTTTCGTTATTTGGAGGAAAAAATAAAGAATCAAGTCTTTTTTTACGATTGAAGGAGAAAATCTAATTTGAAAACTTGTGCATTTGCAGGTGTCTGGTGCTCTCGTGTTGGCAATAGCATTTGGAAGGCGTGGTCCGGATAGCCGGACAAACAATCGCGACCTCTGATGTAGATTTAAACGTACGGCAACACCACCGCAGTCTGCCAATATCCGGAGCGTTCGCCTTGTTTCCGGTTCACTTGGAATCCCTGACGAGCAACATTCTTTCTTCCGGCACTAACGATTTTATGTTGCAACCTTAATACGTCCCATTGATCAAGTCGCAAAGAGGAATCAAGGATGCTGACCATTGGTAAGCTCTCAATACATTCAAAGAATTACTCTAATTTTAATTGCACGCATTCTTTCTTTCTCTCTCTCTCTCTCTCTCTTTTAAAAAAAAGAACCTCGAGGTAAGAAACAAAAAGGAAAATTGAATTTATTTCAATTATTTTGATAATATATTATTATTTTTATATCGTTCTTTAATTTTTTTTTATTTTATTATATTACTATATTCATTATTTTGTTTATTATTCATCATTTTGTTTATTATTCATCATTTATTCATTTATTGTAAATAGAATTAAATAATGCCTCGTAGATACATGTATTTTAACAGAGAGAAGAAAATAAATTAATTAAAACCAGATTCCTCTTTAACTGAACAGAGATAAAATGAAACAATTCTTTTACTTTTGTATGACATGCATTGTCGCATGAAAGAACCTTTTTTACAATTAGAGGAAAAAGCTGTGCGATTCATTTTCAACAATTCCCCAGACAAAAGGAATTTCTTTTTTGTCGATAAAGAATGAAAATGAAAAGCTAATTAATTTAATCAATTATTTGATTATTCTCATACATAGAAATTCTAAATTTTATGCGGCTTTTGATATCTTTAGATTAAAAAAAAAGAAAGAAAAAAAAAGAAATGAATATAAAATAGAACAAAAGAAAATTTACCATAAAATTATAATTACACGTCTTGAATGATAAATGCGCAAATCTTAAATTATTAAATTCATACTGAATTCATCTTACGTAGATCAGATTTAGTAAAATTTTATTTCCCTATTGTTTTATTGTTGGCGGTATTGCCTTTTAAAATTCAGAATATGCTCATTAATTAATGTTCCATCTACAGTATGATACGTTGGTGATGCATTAAGTATGGAGAACAAGTACGTGCTTGAAATGTAAAATCGCGAGAGGCACGGCTCTCTCTTTGCCAAGTTCATGGTCTTACCACTCAGTAAGGCATTCTACATAAATTATGACAGTATCATCAAATATTATTAGTCGATGTCTATTAAGATAATAAACAGGGAAGTTGAGTGTACATCATAAGTGATGAATGCACGAAGATTAACAATCCTACATTCGTGATAATGAACTCGACAAAAAAATTTAGACCGTTTTAAATTCAGAATCAAAAATTAATTAAATTTAATCCAATTAAAAAAATAAATTAAAAAAATAAATTCAAAAAATACTAATCAGAATTGACGGTAGTTTTTACTGACTAATTTTAAGTAATGAAGTTACAAATACAGTAACTAATAAAACTTTATCGACACTTGTTAAATAAATTGTAACGTACAGTCGACGGTAAGCGCAGTTGGTAATAAATAAATTAGTAACTAAAATTAATGGTAGTTCAAAATTACCTAAATTTTTGATTGACTATAAGTACATTTCATTTGCGTTTATAAAAGTTAAAGTGACATTCTTTACAAGAGTAAATAAAATTGCTAACCTGGGAATTCCCCCTTTTTATTTTAAATCTATATGAAAATTTAAGAAATAAAGTAAAAAATTTACTGTAAATGAAACTCACTAGGTATCTACATTTTTACATGGAAAATGTCTGCTTAGAAAATAATAGAAACCGTAATCTTCAATTCAAGTCTCCGTTGGGACTTGACTTCTTTTTTTTGTAAAAACGAAAAAACTCGGGGATATAATTTTATTGGGAAATAATTTTGAATTTAAGTTTAATCCGTGTAATTTTCGTAGAGTTCAAGCGCGATTTCTAGTTTAAGCATGCCTTTTCCAGTTCTTTTTTTTATTCTCTTGTCGTTTTGAAATCCTGTGCTACACCTAATCCCCTCTCGACACTGACCCGATCTAAAATTCAAATCGTCGTCCAAGGGTTTGTACTTTTCACAGTAAGACCTCAATTCCGTTTCGGGCCGACGAAGTAAGAGCCGAGCAGAAAATTGAACCTCTTGGAAACGAGAGAGAGAGAGAGAGAAGGAGGGAATGAGAGTAATTTAGACGCGGTGACTGCGAAAAGAACAAGTGAAAAGTCTGGGGAAAAGAGGAGCTGCGTTGAAAAATCCTGACGCGCGTCCCCGTCGTCCTCTCGCTTTAGTGTTGAGACTGCGGATCTCATTTAAACGTAGAGCACCAGAAGTCTGGTCTACTAATGAGGGGGGACTTTTTTTTTCTTTTTATCCTTTTCTCTGTTTGCCGGCAAACTCTTTCTTTTTTTTTCCATCTCTCCAATGGCGAAAAGGTTGGTACCAGGGGGGATAACGTGAGGGTGTTGAATGTTATCATACCGCCAGATGTAGTCTCGGTGAGGCGAGAGTAAAAGGGAAAGATAACCCGGAACAGACCGGCATAATTAAAACTCGTACTTCACTGGCGTCTCGAAGGTTAGAAATACGTACTTGAGAAAAAAAATATATACTAAAAGCACAAAAAAGCGGGACTTTCGTTTCTTAATGACGACGATGATAATAATACATATATATATCGAGACAGTGTCCTTAACTTTTTAATTCTTCGCAATGAGGAGTTTTAAATTTACCTTTCGTTAATATATTTATTTGTTTATTTACTTATTTATATTTTACTATTTATTTTACTATTTTTTATTTACTCAATTTATGATATTTAGTTGGAAAAACGTTGCAAAATAGTTAATACTTTGGTCGATTGCAATTACCGGCACTACTGACCACTGTCAATTACACTTACCGTCGCTTCTAACATTTATCAAAAAGCACTTACTGTTATAAATTATAATTGCAATCGTTTGGAAAAAGTTTGAAACTTTCTCTGTAGCATTCGATATCCATGTACCATGTCATTGACACTTACCGTCACTTCTAATCTCTGACAAGTTAATCTCTCTCAATTACCGTCGCTTGTGTCAACTGTCAAACGCACTTATCGTTACTTCTACCGTCTATCAATTGAATTTATCATTATTTCTAACCTGTGCCCTTTGCACTTACTGTCACAATTGTCCTGTGATAGTTCCACTTACTGACGCCTGCAATGTATGTCATTCGCACTTACTGTCATTACTAATGACAATTCTTTGTCTGACAATAGTTACAAATGACAGAAAGAGCATTTGAAAATAAGAGCAAGTGGCGGACAGTAAGTGCTTGACAGTATTCACAACGAACGGTAAGTGTAACTAAAGGGAATATGGTAAGTACAAGTAACGGACGGTAAGTACTGTTGAAAGTATTCACAAGGAACGGTAAGTGTAACTAAGGTAAATACAGAAAGTAAAATTGACAGTTAACTGACGGTAAGTGATAAAATCTTTCAGTAAAGAAATTCCAAAAAACAGTGAAAATAACTTACCACTGAAAACCGCCTTTACTTTAAATGACTTTTTCTCAATTATACCAAAAAGAAACCTCAGTGAAATACGCAATCCTTTTCTACTTGCATAAATTATTATTGTTCTTACTATTCGAAAGCAGCTAAATTTCAAGGAATCGAAAATTTAATTTGCGGAATAATTTTCTTGTTGGAACAACAAGCCTTAGTGGTTTACAAATTCATTACTGCAATGCTTATTGAGGGGGTGAATGCAGAAATGAAAATTAATTACTGCAAAGAAACGGCGAGTGAGAGAGAGAGAGTGAGTGAGACCATGGAAAACTTTTGCGTTTGCAAGTTTCCTTAAACGAAACTTGCCATAATATCTAACTTGAAAATAAATGATGATGCCACTGTCTCTTAAATATGCGTCTTTAAAACATTCAACTTGGCTTCAAAGAAAATATTATCCGATATTAAATTTTGCCAAGGAGAATGTATATATTATCGAAGGTAATACGTCAAATAACCGCGAGCCAATATCGTGCCATCCCTTTTTCCCTCTCATGGGTTCTTCTCTCTTTTTTTTTTTTTGCAAACTTTATCTTTTTCACTGTCCATTAAACATGCAAATAAAAACAGAAAATATAATCCATCCCAATGGAGCAATATTCTGGGCATCGTTTCTATTTATTTTAAGGAGTATTATCTTTCCTGTATAACAAGACTACTTTTCGGAAATGTCATTAGTAAACGAAATTTCTTAAATTTTAGCGTAAAAATATAAAAAGGGAAAAATAATTTGTTGGGAAAAAATTAAAAACTGAAATGATTTAGAATTAAATAGTGTTTGAAAAATAATTTTCAATTTTGAAATAAATTCTAGAAATCAAAAAATAAGAATATTGGTTTCTTAATAAAAAACAGTGGAACTCGAGTGCTTCCTGAGTGTTTCTTCGATTACAATTGCAGTTCGTTTCAATACGAATTGAAATTAGATTGCGAACAGAAGCGTTGCAACTGCATGAAATTACCATATTAAAAGCTTAGGAATTGTGAATTTCGTAGCAAAAAAAGTATTGTGAGCAAAAAAAGAAAAAAATAAGGAAGAAGACAAGAGTATCGCCAAGTCAGCTGGCAAGCTTGTTTTTATCGGAAATAATGGCGCGAATCTCTTATCGAAAATTCCTGAGAGACCTATTGGTTACCGACACCAGAATATCAATATCTATCATCGTCATGGGAAGACTACATTTAGGAAAATCAATTTTTTATATTCGTCGAGTTGGATATTTTTTAGAAAATTCCTGCAAGAAACGTTTTATTAAAAAAGTAAATAAAAAGGCTTTTGAGTATGTTTAATTAAATAAAAGGGGAATGATAAAAAATAAAAGCACAAAGATCTTTTTGAACAAGATAAAAAGGTTATAGAGAAGAAAAAAGATCTATCTCTCTCTCTTTCTCTCGATACTCCACAAGCTCTATCTAGTATTCCAATGTTTTGTTTAGAGTCACTGAACATTGTTATGTGAAACGAGATAAAAATTTCTCCTCTTCATTTTTTTTTTGTTTCTCCTACTGACTCTGCAAAACGAGTATTAATCACTTTTCAAACTAAAGCCTTTTTTACAACTGCCTTCTCCCTAAAGTAATCCTTTGCTCTTTGCACCGAAACAATGACGCTCCACTCGTTATTTCATGAGATACACACAGAGATTGGAAATAAAACGAGAAAACCTGTTGCCACCAACCGACATCACGAATGACGAGGAAATTGGATTTTTCAGAGCCGTTTTTAGCAAGAGCTTGCTGAGTCAGGTTGAAATAGACGTGACTTAAATAAATACCCATTTATCTCTAAACAAGCATCAGGTCATGACAAATTTTGACAAGAAAAATGCGTTCTCCTGATCTTTTTAGATGAAAAAGATATTTTTTTATATCACTTCGAGGTCATTTTAAAAAATTAATTAACAAGTAAAATGTAATTATAATCGAATAATTTAAGATTCTTTCGGTGAATGAATTATTTCAAAATGAAGCGTGTTTGATGGATTGTATTGTTTAATGGCGATAATCTTTGTCGCTTATGCCGTTTGTCTCTCGTCAGTCCTCTCTGCTAGAGACTAAATTCACTCTAAGCTTTGTCACAGTCAATATGATCTGATCTAAAATCTGGAACGTTTCCCAAGCACGAAACCAGGAGACTAATGAGCTACAGCGACATTGGTCACACAAGCTTCGACAGAGTTTATCATTGAACGTGTGTGGTACATATAGGGTTTGAATGCATGATTGGTGAAATAGAGTAAGGGAGAGAGAGAGAGAGAGAAAGAGGGGGAAGTAAACTGAACTGTTTCCTTTGTACGACAAAACCACCGAACGCATTAATCCCTACTTTGATAAATTGTAAACTGATATAACACAACAGCGGAATCAACTCTTCTATGTAAATCTAATACAGGCTTAGACTAGTATCCTCGACAATATTGGCAAATTTTGTTGCTTTGCTCCATGAGACTGATTATTAGAAATATTTTACCGGGGATTTTATCTGTTTGCGAATATCCATTGTCATTGATTAAATTTATAGTTGGATGTATAATATCATTATTCGGAATTGGTCTGCACTTACCGTCCTTTGTACGTGTTATCTAATTATTATTGTAGTAGTTATCATCGGTGGGACTATTGTTTGTTCCTAAAATTTACTGTTGTGTTGCTACGGTACCCTTGCTAAGTACCCTTAGCACTTACTGTCAGTTGTAACTTGTAAGTGCAATCGATTGAAACTAGTAACCCTAGCACTTACTGTAACATTTACCGTCGGTGAGACTATTTTTTGTCCCTAAACTTACTGTTAAGTGTTGCTACGGTATTAAAGAACTTACTGTTAATTGTAAGCGCAATTGATTCTAACTAGTACCAATAGTACTTACTGTAAATTCGAATTACTGTTGTATCGATAAATTATCATTGATTCTAGATAACAATATTTCTTGCTTGCTGTCTTTTTACTACCATTGATTGCACTTACCGTCACCACTACCATCGATCTTTCTGTCAATTTTAACTAATTTCGAATCGCAATTACCGTTTTCTGTAAGAATCATTGAATTCAATTACCATGAATTATCGTTTTCTGTATCAAGTGCAATCGATAGTAACTACCGTCGATGCACTTACCGATAGTGACGTACGCAAATCCTATTTTTCTAGTTTCAAAAAATTTGCCAGCAATTAAAATTGATAGTATGAATAAATAATATGCAATCCTAGTTTTCTCTTAGTTTCTTCTTTTCTAAGTTATGAAAAATGTAGATCTAAATAAATGGAGTATATATTTTAAGGTAAAAATGCACACTTAAAAAATGGAAAAAATTTTTAATTGAAGGAGAAGTTATTAAAATAAATGATTCGTGTGGTTTCAAAGGAGTTTTGTCAAGAGAGAGAGAGAGAGAGAGAGAGAGAGAGTTTGCCCGAGTGAATGTTCGTGTAGGTGAACAGTCATTGCATTAAAGGCAAGTCCACTGGGTGCAGTGTCTGCACTTAACGCAAGTCTAGAGACGAAGAAGAGCAGGCACTTTGTATATATGAAAACCCAAATGTCCCGCGTTGGTTCTTATTCCAACGAGATATGCCATTTCCTGAAAGTAAAGTTGTTAAATCCCGAAAGACAAAATTATATGCGCACTTTTCGAAATTCAAAAGAAATTGCAACCGTCTCGAGGCATTAGGAAAAAAATAAGAGAAATTCTCAAAAAACTTTTCCCTATCATTAGTTAAATATAAAACTCTCGAGGAAAAATACAAGATAAAAATAATTTTAAACATAAATATAATAATTTTTTGAATTAGTTTATACTGAAAAAAAAACTTATTACATAAATATTCGCATATTCATTAGAAGTAAAATTATATAAAAGTTAAATTGAAATTAGTTTTCGCAATTTTCACGGCTTAAATGTGTAAATCCTACAATTTTGTTGAAAAAAATTTTTGATAAAAAATTTTCCTCCTCTGCCAATGAAAAATAGTTCAGGAATAATAGATTTGGGGGAAAAAACGTGCGCGGGAAGCGTCTGGATTAAAAAGATTTTACGGGATTTTAAGAGATGAAGGGGAATAAAAGTATATAAAAGTGGCTTAAAAAGAAAATAAGTGAATAGAGAATCTTTTTTTTTATTGTTTTGTTTCACATTAATCTGGGAAAACATTTTAAATTTGCAGATTGCATTTCTGTTGCGATTGTTTTGCAGAAAGAAAAATCGTTACCCAAAATAGTTTCGTTCAATTTATTGCTTTTAGAAAAACAATAGTCACTCGCCATCATGGACGGTAAGTGCGATAGGAGTTTTTTACTATCGATGTTCCTAACAAGTGTTAATAAAATAATTTACAATAATTACAATCGTTAAAAATTGTACTCGACGGTACATGGGAATGACGGTAAGTGCTGTAGACGGTGTATAGAAATAGTAGACGGTAGCTCCACTTAAAGGGAAATACCGTTAACTATAGTTACACTTGACAGTAACTACAGGTAAAGGAAAATAGTTGTCAGTATTTTCACTTGACGGTAGTTGCACTAGACAGTAGTTTTAACTGATACTAATTCCAACCGTTAAAATTTGCAATCGAATAATGATAATTGAATAGGACTATTATAATCACTATAATATTTTTTTTATTAAAAATGACGATACTTTAAACACTGACTCGACGGTAGTTAAAATAGCAGGCCAAGAAATGCAATTTTGTAACAGATACCTCAGTTATTAAGGTTGGGTTTTCTTCGAGTGCAGTTACAATTTCTGTGGCATCCTTCTATTATGGTATTATGTGGGAATTACCGGATTCGTCGAATTGTAAGCCTGCAGCAATAGTAATTTCCCACGAATTCGGTACAACGGAAATGTGCTTGACGAGACGTTCAGACACCGTTATCCAGTGAAGTTTTCCAGAGAGAATACACACGCAATAAATGCCTGCGAGTTTTCGAAAGATCAAAATAGTTGAATTAAAAATTTTTTCAATTTAAACAAAAGGAAACAGTCATTTTATATTTTATATGTATTGTAATATTTTATATAGTAATATTTTATATTATAATATTTTATATTATAAAAAATGGATAAAGTGTAAATAATATAGAATTAAATTTTATATAATTTAGAAAATTGTTAAAATGTAAATTTTTTAATTTCATTTATGAAGCGCAATATCCTAATGAATTTCATTATTTTCGCATTGTAAAAGAGAAATAAAAATATATGACGTTTCTTTTCAAAAAGGATTTTCCAACGGATTTATTTTGTATAGTCTCTCTCGCATTCTTCAGGGATATATATACATAAAATGCTTGGATTTGTGTTTTCCTTTGTGTCAATTGAAAATAAAATCTACTCGTTATATTAACATTTATTGCAATTTGAAACCACTTTTCAATTCTTTGTATTTTATTTTTTAGGTTAAAAAAAATCTCATAATAGACTATTTATTTATTTATTATTAGTAGAAGACAGAAGGTAATTAAAATTTATAATGTAATTATTTTAGTCGATATATATAGGCATTGGAGTGTTTGTTCTTGGCTCAGTTTCCGAGTAAAGAGATCCATATTTCGTTTTGTCGACAAAATTGTTTATGGCGTTAATTTGGCTCCTGTTACTAAAAAATGGAGAGGCCGCGTGCTAGTTCCATGCACGCATCGTGCGATCCACAAATTACGAAGGATTTGTTTCCTGAGCGATTAGATCGACACCAGTCTCAATTAGGGCCTTTATTCGAATTCGATAAAAATCCATTAGAACCGATTGGGAAATAATTTTCCCATATGAGCCTGTGCACTAGGAGAAATCGTGTTAAGCTGCTCCGTAAGGTCCACAGGCACCAGCAATTTTAGGATTTCTATTCGGTGCGTCAGTGGCTGGAAAAAGATTTTTTTTCAAACAAAGAACTTTTTTACAGGTGGTTTGTAAAATTTAGTAAATAAGAAATTTGTACTGTTATTTTTTCGAATATTGTAGCCCGGGCACAAATAATTATACATACGAACCTGTCAATAGTAAAAGGACCATCTTAGTTAACTGCGCATGCTTCTTTTCATAAGAAGGGGTAAATTTCACTATTCACAGATTTGCCTGTATATAAAATAAAATAACACCAATTAATGTTATTTATAAATAATAAATTAGAATTTTTAATTATAAAATTTTTTTTATTTTTTTATATTAAGGTTAAGATTCTTAATTAAGATTGCACTGAAAATTAAAATTTTATCCTCTATTTTCATCGCTTGACAATTCCAACCAATCCTAGTCATTTCCTGTTGTGTTTTGTTTTTAAAAATTGATTAATAACTCATAAAAATAAATAAATAAAATCGAAGAAAATGATCATTTTCTTCGATTTTATTTTTTTTAAGATTTACAAGTGATAATTTAAAAAGTAATGTTCCAAAAACTAAAACGTAAAATTAATTTTTTGAATTTCTAGCAAAGCGACAAGGGCGACGTCTGTAGTAGGCGTGGTGTAACTCACGGCGCGTAGTCAAGGCGCACTCTCACTTCTAGTGGATGCCTGTCTGTGGGTAGACGGGAAAAGGGCGCGCATGAAAGTGAGCGAGAAAAATAATTCAAATTTAAAATATTCTTCTCGCTCACTCTCATGCGCGCCCTTGCCCCGTCTATCCGCAGGCAGGCAGCCACCGTTCTTGAGTTTGTGCCTAGAAAAAAATGCCGGAAACATGGCGAACACGTGATCATTAAAATTGTGATAAAGTGATAAAATCGAAAGTTTATTTTTGCTTGTGAATTAATTATTTTTTTGTGAATTGTGATATTTTGTAACTACTATGATTTCAAAATGTGGTGAGTAAATTTTTCTTTTATTGAAAACGATTTAATACGTACATACATTTTGAATTTTTTAAATTTTCTTTTTTGCATTTTTATAATATTAATTTAATTATTGTTGAAAAATGTCTACAAAATGGCAGACATACAATAATTTCATGTTTAATTTCCCTAAATGCGCAATTATTTAGGAATACATTTTTTCACAAAAAATAAAAATTTTCCCACATCACAAATTATTTATTCTATTAAAATACAATTTTAAATTACAATACTAATCTTTGTATTTTACTTTTTTTAATAATAAAATTTTAAATTGATTTAAATTAAATAAAATTTTTAACTTTATTAATGAGAAGAAAACTTAAATTTAATTTCACAATTTTATTATAGAAATTATTATTCTTTTTTCTAATTAATGATTTCTATTACAGGAGCTTTTATTACGCCGAAGACTTTTGTCAAGGATGAATT
>JUFY01022562.1:5490-24084 GCA_001855655.1 Leptopilina clavipes
ACACGTACTGGACATATATATTATTTTATCCAGAACCCTGAACACTATTTCCTTTCTCTCATTTTTCCGCACACACATGCACATATATATAAGGCAATTGCACTCGGTATCAACTCCCGTTCGCCTATAATAATTTTATTAGCCCGCGCCTCTTTAATGAACAAATACAAATCACGTTTTCATTGCCTTTGTCCGCGGGGACAATTGCAATTCCTCTTTAACTAACGCGATCATTATTTACTCATCTGGCTTTTAAACAATTTATACGAGAAAAAACTGATTAATTATACAATTTTTCATTATTTGTTTCAATTATTTCAATATTTTTTTAATCGGATAAAATTTTTCTCCAAGGGATTTTAGAATTTTAGAAAGTTTGCTTTCTAAAATTTTTAAACCAATAACAAGTTTTTGTCAAAGTTATTAACAGTCTTAAATAAAGAAAAATTTTTCCAGATCCGATTGATCAATTTAAAAATAAAAAAAGACTTTTTTTGCCTGGAAATGTAGTATAGAAAAATAATTTTTGTTTTTAAAAAATTTAATTTTTAATCGTTTTTTAAATTGTTTATTATAATATTTATAAAATAATGAAAAATTTTGTTTTTCATGTCCCATAAAAATTTAAATAATTGTTTTATATTCTAAATTCATTTGAGTATGACACCGTTGAGAAAAAATGACACTCAATTAGTATAGAAGTATAAGTTAATTAACAATAATTATTTAGTTACGTAATAATTAAAAAATAATTAATATTCTTTATTGAAAACGGTGCACGATCATAGCGTTTAACTTAATAGTCTCCTTACACCTAATTTTTATTAAAAATAATTAATAATTATTGTTATTATTCAAAAATTTTATAAATAAATAAATTTTTGTTAATTGAATTATTTCTAATTGAGTGTCATTTTTTTCTTAACGATTTTATACTCAAATAAATGTAGAATATAAAACAATTTTTTTAATTTTGATTGAAAATGGAAAACACAATTTTTTTATAAATAATTTTATAAATAAATAACAATTTTTTTGTTTATAAATAAACAATTATGCTCAAATGGCGCTCACTGACGCGTCTCTATTACGCGCGAAATTTGAAATTTGATCTTTTTCCTCCTAGTAATAAAAATAAAGTAAAAACAAAGTGCAAATAATCAAATGTTTCATAAACATTGAGTAAATTAAATTAAAAAAAAACAGAATATTTAACATTGAAAGTGGAGAAAAAATTAAATTTTCGCAAATAATACAATTATCATGATTATGTAGAATAAGAAACGAAACAAACCAGGTGCACTTATGAATTCCGCTTAGCCCTCACGTTATATATCGTTTAACTTATTTAACAATTCGTCTCGCCAAATCGATTCCATCTTCGACCGTACTATAATTTTGCTTTGACACGCATCTTTAATCTGCATATAAGCACGCCAGTCATGTGCAGATTTCAAGTGTGATATAGAACTTGTAACGGTTAATGAGAGCACTCACTTGCAGCTGTTATTATTACCCTTTCACTCGTCACAACAAACGTATATACCGACGAGACGAGAAACTTGACGATTTCTGTCTTTGAGATTGACACACACATTTCTTTTACAGTGCTTCTATTTTTGATAAGTTAAACTAATCGGAACCGCAGAATTGTAGTCCACAAACTTGACGCATTGCCACCTAACGTAAAAAATGGGTACTGACTCCTAATGGTAATTTACCGACCGAGTACTCTGTTGAGCAATTAATTAATTGTAAGTTAATTAATTATTAATTATTATTATTATTATTATTATTATTATTATTATTATTATTATTATTATTAATCA
Source organism: Leptopilina clavipes (assembly GCA_001855655.1). NCBI lineage: Eukaryota > Metazoa > Arthropoda > Insecta > Hymenoptera > Figitidae > Leptopilina > Leptopilina clavipes. The sequence goes on from JUFY01022562.1 coordinate 7,320, forward strand.
TTATTGATATTAATAATTACTCATTATTAATATTAATAATTAATCATTATTGATATTAATAATTACTCATTATTAATATTAATAAATAATCATTATTGATATTAATAATTACTCATTATTAATATTAATAATTAATCATTATTGATATTAATAATTACTCATTATTAATATTAATAATTAATAATACTCATAATATTGATATATAATAAATACCAAGAAATTATTTTTTCCACTCAAGAAAAAAAAGCAAAAGATGATTGTTGTGACTGAATTCTAAACAATTTTCAGAGTTACACAACGAATCAAAAATTCAGAAACAGGATTCAGTAAATGGAATAAATGAATAAAAGTGTTCGATGTAACCTGCAATCATCACTGTATTTGAATTTATTCATGAAAATAATTTTTCATTATTTATTGTGAGTCTGAGACGATTAAATAACGAACAATAATATCAAGATAAAAACGCAGAGATTTGCAACACGTTTATATACAAAAAAAACAAGGATGATTCCAGAAGGAAACATTTTTTACTACTTCAGATAAAGATAGAAATCACTAAATTAATCGAATACCACAACAAAGTAGCATCAATATTACAAAATTATTTCCCACTTATAACGGTAATATAATAACTATAGTTCAAAATAATTCCTATTTCCTACTTGTATATATATGTAAATTCATAATTCGATTCCGTATTTTAATCCCAATATATCATAAAAAAGTACACCAAAATTTTTTGCCGTACAAATAAATTAAAAAGGGATTAAATTTTTTTTTTATTTTAAATTAAAAAACATTTTTTTAATTATTACAATTTCAACATTGAATAATGAATATACATATATTGTGAAAAATTGTATTCTTGGGGAAATAAATTCGCGTTAACCACTTGTAATAAATTCAATGCAATTAGTAAATCAGGGAGATAATTTATGATTATATAAACGATTACGAAATGCATTTTGACGTATGTATAATAAATAATATCTTGACACATTTATATATGTAAGACCTGATATATATATGAAGGGAAAACAGGTTTATGCGTTTAAAAAAGAAGATGCAAAAAGAAAATAAAAAATAAAAATTGTTTTCATACAATGCTGGCGTGGATTAGTTAAAAGATAGGGTAATACATCAAAGAGCCGTTGTAGAGATGTTTCAACTGAAACTATATTAGATGTATTAGGAGGGGAATACCAATCTACTATAAGCAATAAGAGAATTGCCGACTATAGATACAATTAATTACGGAGTTTAATACCAAAATGGTCGAGCCTCGTTAAAAGAAGGCTGGGTCGGTAGCCTTGGTCGCGATTCTAGTTCAAGTTGAAATTCCTGATGCATTATCGTATCTGGAGTTGTTTGGTATTCTGAGCGAAGTGTGTCAGCTGAATAACAGTACAACCGAGGAGTGTTGAGGAACGGTCCACCAAATGTGGTTCCGAAGCTGCCAGCTAGGTCAGTGCCATCGCCAATTTCGTGTCACTTCAACCTGCACCGGATCAATGACCAAGACCTCCCAAATATTCAGCATTTTGTATAATATTAACTTTTACGTTCTTTCAATAATATTAATAATTAATATCTTTTTTCATCAAATCTAACTCAAAATTTTAAACTTTTCTCCATAATTTTATCTCTATTATTTATTTCAATTATTGTGTAAACCCAGAGAAATGTTTTATTTCATTCAAATATATTTTATCTTAGTCAAATAAAATTATTTCCCTTAAAGTTTATTTACTTTAAATAAAAATGATTTATTTCAAGTAAATATTTATTTGATAACATACTTGATAACAAGTATAATCCTGCTATCCAAAGTAAAAACCTAGTAAGGTTATGGCATTTGCCATAAGAGCGATAGTCGAATAGCAAAGCTAAAGGACGCTCGTCCTTATGGCAAATTCGACTCACTAGGTTTCTACTTTGGGCAGCACAATCCGTTATTTGAATCAAATAAATTTTTTTCAGTGTGTATAAATCCAAGTTTTGGGTTATTTAAATTTTAAAATAAAGTTTGTTTAACCTAGATAAATATTTACTTTGGTTCAAATAAAAATGTTTGCTTCAGTTTTATAAATTTTTCTGTATCGAAGAAAAAATTTGGTCGTTAAACAAATTTATGGAAACAAACAAACATTTGGTTATTTGCAATTTTATTTTTCCGATTAAACGAAGAAAAATGAGAAAAAATTGAAAATGTAATATTAATTTATTTATTAATGTATATTGAAATTTACGAAATATTAAATTGACTTTTTCTAATATACAATATATAAAATCTTGATGTACAATTTACGTGTCGATAAAATGTCGAGTTACATTTGCTGGGACATGTTTTGAATGTAAAAAATAAAGTGTGCTCACTGGAGCGAGAAAAGAATATCTTTGGACGAGGTACATCATCCATTTTCTTGTGGTATCAATTTGTCTCGAGTTGAAATTCTTGTGGCTTAACCGTGAAAAAAAGGAAGATGAGCGTTTTACGGTATACGGTCCTCAGTGTAAGATCTTACGTTACATGGTTCGTAACTTCTCATGTGTCATACAAAAGAGTAATGTACGCAGCGGAACTCTTACAATTGTTATTATTATATAATATCATGTATTGTTATTACAACTGTCATTATATATCGAATAATGAAAAAAAAATTTATTTCTAAAAATTCTAATTTGAAAAATTTATATTTTATAATCATTAATAATAACAATAACAGTAACAATAACAAAATAATAATAATTAATAACAACAGTAATAATAAATAATATCATAGTAATAAAATAATTAGAAATTAATTATTCCTCTCTCTTAATCTGAATTAGAAAATTTTTTAACTAATTTGAATTAGTGACTGACTTTTTGCTTTTGAATTAGTTAAAATTTTTCTAATAAATAAGTATAATTTTTTTTTTTTTTTTACTATTTATTACTAAAATTTAACTAACTCAAAAGCATAAAGTCAGTCACTAATTCAAATTAGTTGAAATTTTTACTAATTCAGATTTAGAGATTCAATGAAATAATATTCAAATTATTAACTTTAACTAATGATAACTAGAGTCTAGTTTCTATTAATGGTAGTTATAAAAAAAATATACAAATAAATATATTTATAATTAAAAAGGACATTAATTAGAATTAATAATTATGCCCACTAATAATTTATAAAAGAAAAATATAAAGCAAACAGAAAAAACCATTATTCTTCTAATTATTATAATTATCTCTCAAGATTATAATTATTTTTTATATTAGTTGTAATATTCTTATGCATGTTCCCTATACAATATAAACGCACAATGTTCTCACATTCTAATTAAGGTCAAAACAAATACATAATTATGTATTTGATAAATAATAATTATTTCTCAGTGCATTCCGTTTGAATAGAAAAGAGAGAGAAAAAAAGGAGTTAATCCTCTTAATAACACTCAAAGAGCTTTCGATAAGTGTTGATTACCTCTCATCAGCGATAAAAGTGAGTAAAATATGTTATGCATTAAACGCCCACAATTACGTTGTATAATTTATAATTTCAATGTTAGCAATGCTCTACTTTATTTCCAATTTTTTTTTTCTATTTCTTCTTTATTGTTGTGAAATTCCAATATATAATAAAGAAGTCTCCTTGGGAATATAAAAGGGATCAAGTGCTGTATATGTTATTGCGAATAATAATATTATACCGTAAAACAGAAATCTTATTCTTTTTTTTATATATAAACGAATCAAAACACGCAAGAGCCATCATCAAAGTGCTGTGGGTCTAATTATATTATTATTCAAATGATCCTGACTATTTTCTTTTCAATGTCGACCTCGAGGTGCAAAATTACACACGGAACGAAAAGAATATGGTTGAGATAACCATTTTTATAGTTGGATACGTCGCACAAAGATTGTTTCTGTAAATATTGAAATATTTTTAATATTTCTAATTTTTAATATCTAAATAATTGTTTTCCCCATTTTATAATTAATAAATCAATTTCTTTGGTTGTGATAAATATTCCATGGTTGGCTCAACCATAAATTTGTATATCAACTAGAGAAATAAATATGATAAACGTATAAATATGCAATGTAGCAAACTATATAAATGGTTGTTTCATTTTTTTGGTTTTTATTAATTAAAAATTAATTTATTAATTAAAAAATAACCACTTTAATTAATTTCGTGTGATGATAGCTTCAATATTAATAGTAGTTGCAATTGATACGAATTTGCATAAATGGTAGCTGAAGATGGCAAAATATTATTATATATTTTTATATTCAAAAACTTATCCTACAAAAATTCTTATTCTTTTCTTTTTCATCTGCTTCTTAATTATTTTAATATATATGAAAAGGAATGAAATATTTTTAACTAATTAACACGTGCACATTTATACATCTACAGGTATAAATTCACCTATTATCGCATTTATTTTCTTTAGTGATTTTTCATTCGTCGGGTTAAATGCATTTCTCGAGAAATATAGCAGCTAGAAGGTGGTGATAATTATTGTTTAGACTTCAATCTCCCTTTCGAAAAAATGTTGTTGAACCACTGTTTGCCTGTTATAGGAACTATAAAAGAAGAAAAGAAAAGAACAGGAATAAGGAATAGACACAGGTGTGGATAAGTCAACATATATATATATGTGTGTGTGTTGATACCACGTGTGCAGTCAAAGAAGAACGTCTGTAGTGTGGGAATCTTCTTTCTTGTTGTCAGTTATACTATACAGTCCTCAAGCAACTTCACAATTGACTTTCACGTTTAGAAAAAATTACATTTTCACACGTTTCGCTCTCTTCATGTCTCAATCAATTTTTATTTTCATGTCAATTCCTCTCTATTCAATCCACACAGTAAAAATAAAATCTTATTTTAAGATGAGTCTTAAATTCAGCACTGCTAGCCATAATGTAAATTGTATGTAAAATCATTGCGTAAATTCAGCAAAGGCTGTCTTAAAAATGTTGCATCTTAAAATAAGACATCTTTTCTGCCTTAAAATAAGACTTTCTTTTTACTGTGCAATCAAATTCATTCATTCTTCTTTCATCCAAAGCATCAAATTTAGAATCTAAAAATTGAAAGTACTGTGAATTAAAACTAAAAAAGAATAAAGTTACCATTCAGTAAAAATTAAATATTTTTAAAGCTACTAACAATTGAAACCATCAGAAATTAATGTTACATATTAAAAATTAAAGCTACGATAAAATACATTCAATATCGAAGCTACTATCCAATCCAAAGTTTGAAGCAATACTAACAATTGAATTTATAATAAAAACTTGTAACAACAAAAAATTGAAGTTACCATCTTGTGATGAAAGTTTTGCAGAGTTTGAAGTTACAAGCGACGGTATCGGGAGATTAAAGTCTCATTATAAATTGAAACTACCGTCAATATTAAAACTATATTTATACATATATGCAAAAATGCTTCAGGGCATTTTGAATTAAAATGATTATTTAATAAATAAGTGGTTACGAATTTCTGTTGAAAAAAAAAGATTATGATAACGGAACATTAAGAATCATGATTCTATACCGTAATATATCGGTAATTCAATGTCTATTTCTGAAAAAACTGATTTTAATGTTACGCGTGAACAACTATAGCGTGACAAACCCCGATAACGTCGATAACGTTATGCAATTTGTGCACAGAATGGAAGAAACTTGACTTCTATTTTATTTATGAAGCATCGAAATATCCGTTACTATATACTCAACTAGAGTTCTATATGAAGAAAAAAGTCATAATTATGAATATTACTTTCTACCCAAGTAAATATTAAACAATTTATTTTAATTCCTTACTTCCTAAATTGAAGATATTGAATTAACATTTTATTCTTTTCAATTATTATTATTAAGTCAATATTTTTAAATAATTATCCACTAACAAAATTATATCAATTTGTATTACACAATTAAATGAGACTATTACACACTCATATTTCAATTTAATAGGAATGTTTCTAAATTGCCTTATTAGAATAAAAAAAAAAAAAAATATATTGATACCATATATAAAAAGCAGTAAATTTTGACAAAAAAAAAAAGAATAAGGAACCTTCATAAAACTTAAAAGGGCCTAGACAAACTTATATACGCACGTTTAAAGTTTAATTAATTCTTTCTGTTATTGGATTAACAGGTGTATAAAATTATAAATAGATAGGAACCGTGCAATCCAATCTTTTCGATGGGGTCTCCTCTCTTTTTTCGTCCAATAGCGACGGACACTACAATGGCTGACAGTTAGGTTCAACGGACCCAGCTCTGGCTAGTCATTTTATTCACTGTATAAAGTGCTGAACCCATGACCACGTAAAACAATTTAAAATCCACCATGAGCTTGTTACTTTAATTACCCACCAAACAACAACGTGTGCGTATATAAAGAAAGATAATCACGTTAATGAAGAATGTAATAATGCAACCATATAGAATTCCACGCGAAGATGAAATTTAAAGTGCGAGGAAGATTAAAAATTTACATACCTAGCTAGTTATATAGTACCAGTAAAATGAAAATTTCATTTTGTTTCAAGACACAGAAAAGAAAATGTTTTTACCTTCAAGAACCGTTAATGGGAGGATATTTCAATTTTATAATTTTCACTATCATATTGTTTATAATTAGGATGAATAAATAATAGTAACATAAAAAGCATTCACTATAAATTATCATCAATTGGAACTACCACTAGTTAAAATTACCATTGATTAAAATTAATATCTATTGAAGATGAGTATTTTTATCTACTACATCTGTAACAAATTCAACGTACTATTAAATAAAAACTGCTAATAAACATAATTATTTATGGTTACAATTATATCTTGAAGCTTGCAAAACTTTGGACCACCATTTACCATTTACAATCATTTAAAACTGTAACTAATTGAAACTACTATTTAGTAACCATTCGTATGATTAAAATTTTCATCCACTAAATCTGTGCCAATTGCACCTACCATTGATTAAAACTGCTAGTAACCATCATTATTTATGATTACAACTACCATTTCTTGAAGCTTGCATAACTTGAAACTGTCAACTACCATTTACCACCAATAAAAACTGGAAATAATTGAAGCTATACCATTTAGTAATCATTCGGAAGATACAAATTTTACATCCACTACATCTGTAACAATTGACCCTACCATTGATTAAAATTGCTAGTAACCATAATTATTTATGGTTACAACTACCATTTCTTGAAGCTTGCATAAATTCGAACCACCATTTACCATTTACAATCATTTAAAACTGCAACTAATTGAAACTACTATTTAGTAACCATTCGTATGATTGAAATTTTCATCTACTAAATCTGTGACAATTGAACCTACCATTGATTAAAACTGCTAGTAACCATAATTATTTATGGTTACAACTACCATTTCCTGAAGCTTGCATAATTTGAAACTATCAACTACCATTTACCACCAATAAAAACTGGAAATAATTGAAGCTATACCATTTAGTAATCATTCGAAAGATACAAATTTTACATCCACTACATCTGTAACAATTGACCCTACCATTGATTAAAATTGCTAGTAACCATAATTATTTATGGTTACAACTACCATTTCTTGAAGCTTGCATAACTTCGAACCACCATTTACAATCATTTAAAACTGTAACTAATTGAAACTACTATTTAGTAACCATTCGTATGATTAAAATTATCATCCACTAAATCTGTGACAATTGAACCTACCATTGATTAAAACTACTAGTAACCATTATTATTTATGATTACAACTACCATTTCTTGAAGCTTGCATAACTTGAAACTATCAACTACCATTTACCACCAATAAAAACTGCAACTAATTGAAACTACTATTTAGTAACCATTCGTATGATTAAAATTTTCATCCACTAAATCTGTGACAATTGAACCTACCATTGATTAAAACTGCTAGTAACCCTAATTATTTATGGTTACAACTACCATTTCCTAAAGCTTGCATAACTTGAAACTACCATTTACTGAAACTGCAATTAATTTAAGCTACAAGAATTTTTAGTTAACATTAAATGCAAGTATCATTCATCCAAATTTTCCTCTATTGCTTAAAATAAACTGAAGCTTTCACTAATTCTAAGGATCAATTCAAAGTGATTCAGTTAAGAAATTTTGACACCAGTTTACCGTCAATTGCAGATGCGAATCAAACGTTAAATAACTATCATTCATTTCAAACACCATAATATAATAATTATAAGATGATACTGTCAAAGACGAGGAATTTTTAAATCATTACAGATGAAACGATTATTGAAGAAAATACACATACACATATAATGATTGCACGTTGCGAACAAGACAATATTACTGGTAGTAAAACGAGTGGTGAGGTCTAATTACACCTTGGAGACGCATCGGCGCTCGGGATATTACCCTTTCGCAGCGCAGCATTGCATTCATACCAGTTCATATTCAAGGTCAATGTTACCTATATAAACTCGCCGTTGTGTGCGGCTGTTGTTTCAACCGTCTGCAAAATCCATAGGTCGAGTTAACTCTCGATAATATAACAATGCCCTGGCATGGTCCATCTTTAAATAGTTAGTGATAAATCACGATATCGCGTCTTGTTATCTAACCAGGTGTTCGGTCGGCACTTAAGAGATTAGAAGAATATATAGAATACCAATGCTCGGCATAAAATACGCATGCGACTTTGTCTATATATCCATTCACGGATCAGTAGATGTGATGCATGGTCAAAAGTTATAGACTCTATATAACGGTTTATCCCTTTGGGATTTAAGCAGCGATTTCTTGAGATAATCCATGAATCTTATTTAAATTTATTATAAATATCAAGCCAAGCAAACACCAGAAACATTCTTCACGCGAGAATAGCTTACTTAGGGGTTTGTATCTCTAAACATTGCTGACCGAACGATCAGTCATGATTTACAACTCTCGAATTAAAGCATTTCATCTAATCAGAAACCACTTCTATATATATCATCAGGAATTTTATCTTCTCATCATCACTAGCTCACAAAAAAAACAGAAGCATCCTCTCTTAAATAGTTCGTACAAATCTTCACATTTTTTTGTCATGTTATAATATACAACAGAAATGAAATTTTTGATCAAATTGTAAACAAAACTACAAATAAGATTTTTTTGGGAGTTTGTACTTCCAAATTCGAATCAAGAAACAGGTATTCATGAAACTATATATAAACAAAGAGCCATTGTTGATGGATTTTTTTTCCTAATTCCAATTCATGAGATCTATAAAGTGCGGTAAGATATAATTTTTAAAATGATTATTATGTTTTGAGATTTATCAAACGCAGTTATTGTTTAAAGAATTGCTTAGAAGCATAACATAAAAATGCTGCAGGACAGAGAATATCATTTGCGATTGTGATCTCAGCTATGCAGATGTAATTGCTATAACTGTTACCAAGTTCTGTTCAGCAACAATCTCGACTCAGTATTATTGCGTTTGTCTCCCGTTTCAGGTTATTACTCGAATAATTTTTCAATCTTTAAACAACATAATAGTATTAATTCTCAGTCAATTAAACTGTCTCGCAATAAACTCTAAAGACCATCTAATAAAATTCTACTCTATAAAGCTCGCTCTAAAGTTTGTTATGAGAACAGAAACAGAAAAATGGACCATCTTCAGGGAAATAGAAATAACAAAACGAATTATCAAAATTTAAATACATTGTACATTTAAAATTCCTGCTTTCGATGCAATGTGCAATTAAAAGCAAATCATTTTCTCAATACGTTTCTCGATGGAATTCTTTTTTTCCATTTCGTTTCGCGGGGAAGAATCATTAAATTGGAGATCATACACAAAAACATTGATGCATTTATCGTGATGTACCTACCGGCCGTGACAAGCTTGGGCTGTTTAAACTTAAAGAGGCATGACGAGTAAGAATCTTCTTGTCATTGGACGACTGGACACGAGAAGCCCATGACCAATTAACTCTTTACTGGGGCAGAAAGAATAGATTCTTCTCCGAAACGTTCACTTTTCAGTTTAACGCATTTAATCCCCCTACACACACATATTCTTGATAAACATCATATGGAATTTGTCAGAAAACCTTAATTTTTTTCCCCATTCACAAACTTCTTTTTCACGCCGACAAATAACTCCCCTCAAGAGATCCAAAAACAAAACAAAAAATAAGTTTCGTCACTTTTAAATATAATTATCTGATGCAAATTTTTCCAATTCCTTCGATGAGAATTCATTTTTGTAAATTCTCCTATATCTTTATATATATATTTACAAAGCGTGAATAAGAAAATAAATAACACTTTATATGCGTATAGAATGCTGAAAATTCTAAACGAATCTTGAGAGATGGCAAAAGTTGAAAATAGATTCAGGTTTTCGCAGAAGAGAAATATTAACTTGCAGGATGTATTGCTGCTGCTGCTGTTGGGGAGAAAACAGGAAGTGGTCTTGACTACTATATAAGAAAGAATGATTTGCATGCAGACAACTTATCGTTGTACTTCTTGAGGCACATTTTTCACCGCCCGAATACCAAAGATATTACGATCATTGGAAAAAATTCTGAAATTCCAAGAAGCTTATTAACCAGTGTCTGGTAAATTTGAAAAAAAATTTATATTGATGCAAACTACATTAATTATCCCATTGACCAAAATTACTATATCAGTGGTTGGAGTTATTCTACATAGAATTTCATTTGTATGATACTTTGTATCATCGATTCGAGTTATTATCGTCTGCAATCTTCATTAATAACAACCAAACTGGATTTAATTTCCGCCCAAAAATTGCAATCAATACTGATAGAAACAATCCGTTGAATTTACCATTAATTAAAAATACCAACTGTTGCTTTGCAATTTGCAACTGTACCATCTTGTTGTAAATTGATGCTGTAAGTACCGTTTGCTTGAAGATACGATTAATTTAAAGTAAGAAGAAGATTTGGTTTAAGATAATACTTTTTAAATACTGGAGCAAAAGTCCAAATCGAAGTTTTATCAACAAGTAACAGTGAAGTTACTGACTATGTTAGATATTGAAGCCAAATTGGAACTATGAAATAAAATACTCGAGTATCAGTGACATTAGTATTAGTATACCTATACTAATACATTAGTATTAGTATACGTAATACTCGAGCATTAGTAATTTATTATCCAATAAATAGAAACAGTTGGTATTTTTAATTAATGGTAAATTTAACGGATTATTTCGATCAGTGTTGATTGCAATTTTTGGCAAACTAAATCCATTATGGAAGTTATTCGTTGCATATTAGTGATGTTAGCTGAACTATTAGGTACAGAAAAATCCACTAATGCCTTTGAGTTTTTCCCGAACAATGAAGAATATTGTTGAATGAATCCATTGTTTAGGACCAACTTCAAAGGCATTTGTGGATTTTACTGTATATGGTCCATCAGGGTCTCTATTACTACCAACTAATGACAATCTATTAAAACTATTAGTGATTGAAACCTGATCATTATACCAACAATCCAGCAACAACAGACCACCAAAAAATCATTTTGTATTAAAACTATCAAAAAATAGAGATTAAGAAGCCCTTTTAAAGAAAAGAGTCATGCTCTAGAAGACATAAATATTAAAGCAAACAGCAAATTTGGTTCTTGTACGCGGAAGTATCTAATTTGAATTATCTCCCTCCTACCGAAGCAGCTATATAATCTCGACAAATGTCGATATAACTTGTGGACTATCTCTCATCCCTTCTGGCTGAACAAGTGACGCTAATTAAAGTTGTAGCGGAAATGAGAAGATCGGAATGCAATGTAAAACCTCGTTAAGGTCCATCGAAGCGTGGATTCCACGTGCGATATGTCACGATGTGCCGGACGAGTTGCGAGCGAGAATCGCAAACCGGCAGGTGTATACCGACTTTTGTCAGTTTTATTGGAGAGAAAATGGTCGTTATCATCGAGTTGAAATAGCGTTCATCAGCGGTAGGCTGCAACCTGTGAACGCATTTTTTATTTTTATTTATATATTTTATAAACACGCCTATATATATATATACGTGCTGTATATATCGATACGATGAATAAGGATGTTGATCTCGTATAGATGTAAATTGTTAAGTTATGTACAGGTTTACCCCAGGCAGATATAGCTATAGGGTTCCTACCAACTAGAGCCTCATTAGCGAGACAAGGATAAGAGCATTGAGCGAGTCTACGGCCTTGAGAGATCTTTGCACTCCAACGTCGCGCATCTCTCTGTGCGCTTCTTTTTAAGTTTTCTCTCGTTTCATTGCGACTCCCGAAGGTCGTTCTACCACCTCCCAGGTCATGGTCCACGCAATACCTATGTACCTGTCATTATCTTACACCTTCAACTTCACCAGATAAAGAAATATACCCATAGAAATTCCAATCGTAATTACATTTTTAAGTAGCACCAGGCTGCTTTATCAAAAATCGTTCTAGTTATATCTAACGAATTATCCATTAGCAGCTAATTATTTTACACAACTGTTTCAAACTATAGTCAGTTTTTCAATTGAAGAATTGGATGATTGATTGAAACGACCATTTATTGTCATAAAAAAAATACTTTAAAGAAAGTAGAAAGAAGAAAGGGACCGTAGAAGCGATTTAAGCGCTCACGTGGGAAAAGTGTTGCAACTCAGGTGAGAGAAGACATTTTTACAAATGGCAAACAAAAAAAAAACTCAGTTTCAGTTTAGAAGATTATCAAACGATTTATTAATCGCAAATTGATTGAATCATCAAGAAAATGGAAATTGCCATTATCTGTGTGATAAATTACTAATACCACTGATCGAATATGAGATTATGAAGACATAATTGAAGAAAAATGATTATAATGAGTTTTTGATGAGACACGCACACGCGGTGGAAAAAAGGGGTTTTTCCCTTATATACAATTGATCCTTATAATGGTCAGTAAAGTGTGAAAATTATAAAGTATGAAGGGCTTAATCGGCAACGGCTAGTGTCACTTCCGGTGGTTATTATAAGACATTTGTGCTCGGTGGAGTTAATGATGTTTCAGGAATCGCACCTAGCTGTTACCACGCTTTGTGATCCACATAGTTGGATATGCTCGGTATCGTGCCTTAAGTGGACAAGCAATAAATGGTGGAGGCGAGAAGAGTAAAAAATTGCACCGCGAGAGTAAAAAGAAACAAACACCAACTCCTTTAGGGAGAGCAAAAATCTTTTGACCACTTCCTCTAATTTTAAATCCACAATCTTTTTCTCAAAATCAAAAAATACGATAAAATATTTACTAATTTTCATTTTTCCCTTATAGAAAATTACCGAAAGAAGAAAAATATGTGAGCGAAAAAATTTTGAAACCGTTAGTGAAAATATTTTTAGCTAACTGTTACGTATGCTTATTAATAATATTACTACACACAGAATGCTTTTAAGATAAATCTTGTTGCCGCGCGCATATAAATCTGTAACATCGATGAGACATCTTTCAAGGTAGTTGACTTACGGACTCGTTCGGCTGACCGGTCTATATTCTCGTTTAGGAAAAAAAAAAGAAAAACGGCAACGACTATATAGTTACGAAGCGAGAAGACAGTAGAAAAAGAAGCTATAGGTATGAATAGTATTATCGAGTATAAAGCGAGCAGAGCGAATCGAAACTCTCCCTGAATTGACTACAACCTGCTTCCCGCCGTCAGACCGAGTGGCCCCAATCATCTTGTACTATACGACCTATGAAATTCTTTCATTTTCATAAATTGATTTTTTTTTTCTCACTTTCCATAATATTTATTACCACAGTCGCGTGAATGAATCATAAATAGACAAAGGAAACATAAATAAATATAATTTATCGATATATAACAATTATAATAGTATTTTATATATATATATATTATAATTATATCTGTAATCGTAAAAGAAAATAAATGATCATTGATCAAACCGTTAGGAAGATTTGTGATTTAAATTCGGGATTTTTAAAATCGAAAAATGGGTAAAAACCTGAGGGCTATAAAGATGTTCGAAAAATCCTGATGCCCAAACAAACGAAAATATACTTTTTGTGGGGTTTTATTCATTCACAGGGTCTCACTAATTAAAGTGTGAATTTTCACGTCTTGAATAAACAAGATTCATTTTCAACAGATTAAAAATCTATATCCTAATTTTTTTTTTATATATTATTCCCCGTTCCGGTAGATTATTCCTTCGTTTTTATTTTATTTTACTTTTCATCCCTATCTAATAGCATTTACACATGGGAAAAACAAATATAATAATTTTCACTACTTTCATAGTACCTAAAACATAAAAAATTCAAAACCTGTTTGAAATTTCTACGCATTTTCGTCAAATTTTACTATTTTCGAAGTAAATTTTAGTAAAATTATAATCAAATTTACTTTGAAATTAGTAAAATTTACTCCGGAAATAGAGTAAAAGTTCCAGACAGTTTAAGTTTTACTTTCTAAATAGTAAAAATTATTTTATATTTTTTTTCGTCCATTTAAGAGAATTTCTATAAAATTATTCGATATTACTCTCTAAATCTGAATTAGTAAAAATTTTAACTAATTACTTTTTGCTTTTGAATTAGTTAAAATTTACTAATAAATTGGTGTAAATTTATTTGTTTAAATTTATTAGTATTTACTAATAAAATAGCAGACAAATTTTTTCTATTATTTATTTGTATTTACTAATAAATTAGTGGAAATTTTTTTTTTTTTTACTATTTATCAGTAAAATTTAATTAATTAAAAATCAAAAGGTAATTAGTTAAAATTTTTACTAATTCAGATTGAGAGAGAATATTCTATAATAAATATAGATTTCTACGAAAAAATGACCAACCCTATTTTCCTGCGTAAAAAGTTACAAACTTAAGGTCATGAAAAGAGTGTCAATCGTATTAGACTTTTAAATACTAATATTATCAGGTTGTTTTTCTTTCTTTTTTTGCTCGCGAGTCTGAGAATGAACTCAAAGCCTGAATATGTTTGTCCTTCATGTGCAAAACATCGTGAATTAAATGGTCTCTTTTGTCCTTTACGTGATCAGAGTCGAGGACTACAAGAGTCTTCATTTACGACATTACAGACTGCGAAGAATTCCTCGAAGTCGCTTAAAGTCGCATGTCTTCACAAGTGTATATCAGGTCATTTGCGGCTAGAACTGGTTGCTCCACTGAATACAAAATACCTCATCAAGTATTATATATATATATATTACTTTCAATCTAATCTCGAGCACGATTTTATTTTGTTCCTATTAATTTAAAAATATTTCCCCCCGAGATTCGAATTTATGTGAGATACAAATCTATAATGGATCACATGTTAGTTACCTTCCTTTTTTTCATTCATGTTTAATTAGTTAATGGATTTTTTAATATTATCAAAATACTATTTCCTGTTTTGGAATGCTACCAACCAATGCTCTACTATCGTTTGCAACTACCATATTAAAGCTATCATTGAAATTATACCGTAAAAAAATACACTTTTTAACGACTAAAAAATTGTCTTAAAATTTCCAGTTTATTTTAGTTCAAAAAAAAATAATAATAATAAATTACGTAAAATAAAAAATTAGTATGGAAAATTGCTGATATGCATTTCAATAATATCAGATTTTTGCGCTTTTCCAAAATTAATAATTGTAGAAACATTTCAAAATTCGGCATTATTAAAAACAATATTGCACGAATTACAAAACAGCTTCAAAACTCTCGGTAAAAATGTGGGGGTACAAAAGGGGTTTTTTTACTGATAATAAGTAAAAAAAAGGGTAGGGCGTACAAAAGATTTTTAAAGGGATTTTTTTTACTGATAATAAGTTTATAAAAAAAGAGGTGGGTACAAGAAGGTTTTTTCTTCCTTGATAAGTAAAAAAAGGGGGATAAAAAAATAAAGAAGATATTTTCTCAAATGCAGCAACTGATTCACTGACCTCATTATTGAAAAAACAAATGAATATATTATAAAATAATAAAAAAGATAAAAATTTTGCTCACCACATCTGTGAAAGTAAAAGTTAATCCAACAAGTACAGAATTATATTATAATCCAATTTAAAAAAATAAATGAAAAAGTAAAAAAATAAGTAACAATAAATTATTAATAATAAATATAATAATATTAATATTATTTATTAATAATAAATAAAATAAACAACATAGTGACGAAAAAAGATAAGTATAAGTAAAAGTAAAATATTTCTTCACTCAGTGTCGGCTTTTAACCCCACGTTAGGGGGTGCCATTACGAAAATTTGCCAGTGCGAAAATGTTTTTCCTAATTCTAACTGATCCTAACTGGGGGAGGGGCGCAATTATTGAAATTTTCGAACAGTTGGCATCGAAATGGCTAAGGCCGACACTGGTTTCACTGGAACTCGAGATTATTTAGACACACACAAAATTACCGAATTTCCTACCTATAGTTTTTTGTGAACGAAAGCGAAATTTATCTCACTCATAACGAAAAAAAAGCTATTCCTACCTACCCCAGATCTATTTAATTCAAACCTACTTTTAAACCGCTTCAACACACAAACGAGCACAACACGATTTTCTCACATACCGCCCAGGTGAGAAAAACCTGAGCATAAAAACATACAAATTGCTGAAAGAAAAAAGTGTAATTCCTATTTTAATGAATTTATCAAAAAATTTGACTTTCTTTCACATGCATTAACTATTAACTTTAACAAAATATTTCTTCAATA
>JUFY01022563.1:0-15936 GCA_001855655.1 Leptopilina clavipes
CAATTGATTGTTTAAACAAATGAAAAGTTTATCGTTACAATAATGAAACACATTATTTATCATTAATAAACAATTACAGTTAATTACCTTAATGATTCCAACTTTTTTTTACTATATACAAAGAACAAAACCTTTGGTGTGTTTTGTAGTCAGGGTACATATATTGACAATAATTATTAATAAACAATAAGAAATGTGAAAAAAGTATTTTTTTTCTTCCTCATTGCTTTGTTACCGTATTCAGAGCAGCTATTGAGAAGAACAGTGATATTTAGCATGCCAAATTCAAATTGTCGAGGAATAAAAGTTACATAGGGTAAATTTTACCCTACCTTACGCTCGCCGGGTTAATGAAGAAAAATTGTAAACAAATTGTTTAACAATGTATTATTTCGTGATATATGTTTTGGGTGTTATTTATGCAACTTAACGGTTTTTTTTTTTTTATGAAGTGAGGGAGAAAATGGGATGGGGACACGAGGACGTAAATATTTTGTAAAATGCAGAATAAGTGGGATGCTGGAGGGTAAGTTCGCGCCCTACTCAGCAGGTGGGTTTAAAAACCGTCGCTCGTTCGGTTAAATGGTAAATGTTTGTAGCTAGAAGGCTTGGTTATAATGCCGAAAGGGTTGATATTTTCGCAACGCGTAACTCAGCACATGCCATTAAGACAGGAGTGTACTGAATACATCAAAAAGTCATACACCATAAAAATGGACCAAAAAAAGTCAGTTTCATGAAAAAAATTTGAATAATTTAACTTTACTCCCAATTTTTTAATTATTATTGCAAAAAAAATTATTTCAAAACTTTCTTGACGATTAAAAAATATTTTTTTCCTCAAAAATTCATTTAGAGAAAAAATTTTTTAATTTACGTATAAAGAAATTTTTTATAACCAATATATATATTTATATATACATAATTGTCAATTTCTTTGTCAGATAAAAAGTCAAATTACACAGTAAAGTGTTGCTTTCTTTTAAAAAAGATAACACAGATTCGATGCTTGATTAAAAAAAAAACTGATGTCTTTAAAATTATCTTTCAAATAACAGTAATAAGGATGAAAGTGATGATTGCCAACAACTTTGAAATCACCTTCTTGTGAAGATCTTTTAATGTTTTCAGGTGCAGAGAATTTCCGCTCCGGGGTCTTGCATCGCTGTCGCGATTTACGAGCGTATTGTACGAAATTTTCAATTTCGTCGTAATTGGCGCCCGAGCTTCGAGAGAAAGAGAGAGAGGGAGAGAGAAATATCCAAAAGGAAACATCTCTCTGAGACGAGAGAAAACAGCTTCCGGGTACAACAGTCCTGGTTAAATTTAATACCATTTAAATAATGCATACAGCAAGAAGTGTTACCCAAAAATCGTAAATTTTACCCATGAAACAGATTTAAAGGGAAAAAAAGTTTTTCTGAATTTCTACGTTTCAAAATAGACTTTTTTGCCAATAAGTCTTTCAATAAGTCAAAAAATAAAACTGAAATTTTTAGTGCAAATTAGAAAAAATACCAGAGGCACTTTAATTAGACTGTAAGTAACAGAAAGAGACAAAAAATTTAAATTACTACTTATAGTCTGCAAGATAAACAATAGAAAACCTAAGTCTACTTCCAAAGCGTCGGTAAACCAGGAATCTAACTCAAATTTTCAGTCAAATCGGGAAGAAAATGCCTAAGGTACTTAGATTAAACAATAAGTAATAGAAAACCACAAAAAAATTTCAAACTAATACTTTTAGTCTCCGAAATAAAGAGCTAAAAATGTAGATCAACTTCCCAAGCGTCGGTAAATTAGAAATCATCCAATTTTCAGTTAAATCGGTAAAAAAAATACCAAAAGCACTTAAATTAGATGGTAAGTAATAGAAGGAAACAAAAAATTTCAAAATACAACTTATAGTCTCCGGAATAAAGAGTTGAAAAGGTAGTTCAACTATACAAATGTCGGTAAATCAGAAATTTAACTCAAATTTTCAGTTTAATAGGAAAGAAAATACCTAAGGCACTAAGATTAGACACTTGGTAAGAGAAAGACAAAAAAAATTTAATAATACTACTTATAATCTGCAAGATAAACAGTAGAAACGGTCGGTAAACTTACTGGGCGTCGGTATATTAGAAATCTAACTCAAATTTTTAATTAAAACGAGAATATATTACTTTTAGGCATTTAGATTAGACACTAAGTAATAGAAAGACACAAAGAAATTAAAAATACTACTTATAATCTGCAATATATACAGTAGAATAGGTAGGTAAGTTTCCTAAAAGTCGGTAAATCAGAAACCTATGTTAAGAGCATGTCAATTTTGTCAAATTTGGTAAGGAAATACCTGAGGCACTTTAATTAAAGGATAAGTAATAGAAAGACACAAAAACTTGCTAAATACGACTTATAATCTGGGAGATAAAGAGTGTAAAAAGTGGATCAACTACCCAAGCGTCGGTAAATTAGAAATCCTCCAATTTTCAGTTAAATCGGTAAAAAAATATCAAAGGCGCTTAGACTAGACAATAAGTAGTAGAAGGACACAAAAAATTTCAAAGTACTACTTATAGTCTCCGAAATAAAGAGTTGAAAAGGTAGTTCAACTACCCAAATGTCGGTAAATCAGAAATTTGACTCAAATTTTCAATAAATAGGAAAGAAAATACCTAAGGCAGTTAGATTAGACACTTAGTAAGAGAAAAACCAAAAATATTAATAATACTACTTATAGTCTCCGAAATAAAGAGTTGAAAAGGTCGGTAAACTTACTAAGCGTCGGTAAATCAGAAATCTAATTCAAATTTTTAGTCCATACGGAAATAAAATACCTGAGGCACTTAAATTAAAGCATAAGTAATAGAAAGACACAAAAAATTGCAAAATACGACTTATAGACTGGGAGATAAAAAGTGGAAAAGGTGGTTCAACTACAAAAGCGTCGGTAAATTAGAAATCTAACTCAAAATTAACTGTAATCTGGGAAAAAATATCTGTGGAATTTATCTTAGACATTCAGTAATAGAATGGCACAAAAAATACTTTTCTCGTAAATTTTTCTTACAAGTTTTTCAACATTTTCTTTTTTTCTTTTAAAACAAGCCAAAAGGAAAAATTGGTATTAAGAGAAATTTCTCACAATATGCCTTGCGCTTAAACGAAATCCAACGCAATTGTGTTAAATTGTTGTAAAATTCCTGGCCTTCATCACTTTTGTGTTTTACAGCGCGTGTAACAAGGTGTTAAAATGATGTTTCCACGAACAATAAATTCTACCCATCCATTATAAATCATGGCGTTTATATTGTATCTATGCCCATATATATATAAAGGGTTTTTAGGATTTTCTCCCTCTCTCTCTATCGTCGACGTCAAATTAAAATCGCCTCGAGTTGAAATTTTAAAAATGGCCATGGGAGCGTAATGAGGTGGCAGCCCGAGGGTGAGTTTTAATCAAGAATCGATGTGAAATGTCGATTCTTGAGCCCACTCGCGCTACTGCTTGCAACAAACCATCGTCCTTAATAAGACCACGTCTATTTGGCTCTCTGACTAGGCCCTCAGGTGGAAGGCGGTCAATTATCAAGCAGTATATGAAGCACCATTAGATAACGAGCTGGCAGATGCGAAAAGGTGGAGAGCAAAAGAAGAAAAAAAAAAGTATATGAAATACCCGCAATAGTTGAGAAGAAAAGAATCTTTTTGTTTATGACCCTAAAGGGTAAGATTCTTTCCAAGCTACTGTCGGTTTAACTTTAATGCGATCTTTAACCTCCACGAGTTCTTCCGCGAGCGTGGCCTTCGACATTAATATGGTTGTAAACGACGGCACGCGGGGTCTATTTTCGGTAAGAGAAGTGTTGAAAATTACCCCACAAAACAGAACCCAAGAATTCCCTTTAATTTACATACATGCCTTTAGTATACACGCATTTATGCTCTTATGGTCCATATTGTGCGCATGTTTTCTTTTTTCATCTTCCCTTGAGAAAATCTCAAATGTGCAATAAGATAAACAAAAAGATAAGGATGAATATTTAGTCCAATGCGAAAAATCACTAAACCAGAAAAATTTCAAAAACATTTAAAGTTAATAAAACTAAAAGGATGGGGAATAAAAAAATTACTAAATTGACAAACTCTGCGAAACAACACTTGAGAATTATCAAAACAAGAATCTTTAATATGTTACATTTTTTTCAAATATCATCAAAGAAGAAATACGCTTTTCTCGTTAAAAATGTTATTAAATGTTGGAATTACACATGGACAAAATCGCTTGTGATCACTGTAAAAATCTTCCAACAGAAAATTACGTTTCACATTTTCGCCATATGATATTCAATTAAATGAGAAATTCCATTAAATGCAAAAATTATTATTCATTGAAATCTCGATTATGACATTCGAACTCATGCTGAGGCAATATTGAACCAGCTGCTGGTACTGCCACAACTGCCTACTAACAAATAAACTTTATTTTATATAGTTGACAATGAGTATGAAAAGGACAGTGGATTTTAATTTGCTTTAATTTTACATTTCTCCGAGGAATATTATTCGCAATGAAAATACAATTTATGAGAAAAGCAATTCAACTTTTTCGAGAATAAAAGTATAATACAGTCTGGAATATCAAAACAAGCAGTTGCTGAAAATTAACAGAATAATAACGCTCTTAATATGATAATTAATTTAAATCCTATATGAGAGTAACATTTGGAAAATGATACAAAAGGAGATTTTTCATTTGCTCCTTAAGGGATCATATTGTCCTTTTGAGAAATTCTTTGAAGCTTATAAAAGATTTTTGAAAATGATATTCTAACAATGATCGAGCCCTTATAAGGGTTACTTATAGAGTAAAATTTGCAGACTCATGCTCTCCTGCCGTTTATCGGCTCTTTTCAGTCAGAGATTTCAAGATACTAAAACCCCATTACAAAATAGCGAGGGTGTGACACAATATTGAAATTATTTCAAATGGTTGAGACGTTACGAATCAATTTTCAAAGATTTCATATGTATGTGCGCCAAAACACGTGTCAATGCTTTTACAAAAACATAAAAGCTGTACTCAGAATAATCTATTGTCAATGCCTTAGGGAGAATAACATTTGAGATAAATTTTCATTATGATATATGAGAAATTTTTAAATATCTTTAGAAATTATTGCAAATGGGAAAATAGTTAGTCACGATAGAGTCATTTTTTAGTTTGAATATTATGTTCTGCAACTTATTTCTTTTTTGAAGTAACTCTCTCGACCAGGTGAATTTTAAAAATACCAGTTTCCAAGATAAAATAAAATCATATATTCGATTTAGAATCGAACATTTATTTAATATAAAACTTTTGTTGTTAAAAAATACCTTTGACAAATAATAAAATTTATTTACTTATAATCTAAAATAAAAACAATTGAAATAAAAATAATTTTTTTTTAAATATAAAAGCTCCCAAATAGGATTAAAAATGCAGTATTGGAAAAAATATCGTAAAGTTATCGTAGTTGTTCCGCTTCTAAGATTGTAGGGTTCGGTAAATCAGAAAACTGAATCAAATTTTTAGTGAAAATTCGAAAAAAATACCAGAGGCACTTAAATTAGATAGTAAGTGAAAGAAAGACACAAAAAATTTCAAAATACCACTTATAGTCTGCGAGATAAAGAGTGGAAAAGGTAGATCAACTTCCCAAGCGTCGGTAAACCAGAAATCTAACTCAATTTTTTAATCAAATCGGAAAAAAAATACCTAAGGCACTTAGATTAGACACTAAGTAATAGAAAGGTACAAACAAATTTTAAATGACACTTATAGACTACGAGATAAAGAGTGGAAAAGGCAAAGCAACTTTACAAGCGTCGGTAAACCAGAAATCTAACTCAAATTTTCAGTCAAATCTGGAAGAAAATACCTAAGGCACTATGATTAGACACTAAAAAAGAGAAAGGTATCAACAAATTTTAAATACCACTTATAGACTTTCGATAAAAAAAGTGAAAAGGCAGATCAACTGCCCAAGCGTTGGTAAACCAGAAATCTGAATTAAATTTTTAGTTCAAATTAGAAAAATATACCAGAGGCACTTAAATTGGATAGTAAGTAACAGAAAGACACAAAAAATTTCAAAATACCACTTATAGTCTGCGAGATAAAGAGTGGAAAAGGTAGATCAAATTCTCAAGCGTCGGTAAACCAGAAATCTAATTCAATTTTTTAGTCAAAACAGGAAGAAAATATCTAAGGCACTTAGATTAGACACTAAGTAATAGAAAGGTACAAAAATTTTCAAAATACCACTTATAGTCTGCGAGATAAAGAGTGGAAAAGGAAAATCAACTTCACAAGCGTCGGTAAACCAGAAATCCAACTCAAATTTTTAATCAAATCGGAAAAAAAATACCTAAGGCACTTAGATTAGACACTAAGTAATAGGAAGACACAAAAAATTTCAAAGTACTACTTATAGTCTCCGAAATAAAGAGTGGAAAAGGTAGATAAACTTCCCAAACGTCGGTAAATTAGAAATCCTCCAATTTTCAGTTAAATTGAGAAAAAAATACCAAAGGCACTTAGAATAAACAATAAGTAATAGAAAGGAACAAACAAATTTTAAATCCCACTTACAATCTGACAAATAAAGAGTTGAAAAAGCAGGTCAACTTTCCTAGCGTAGGTAAATTATAAATGTAACTCAAATTTTTAGCCAAATCGGGAAGAAAGTACCTAAGGCACTTAGATTAGAAACTAAGTAATAGAAAGGTACAAACAAATTTTAAATACCACTTATAGTCTGCGAGATAAAGAGTAGAAAAGGTAGATCAACTTCCCAACCATCGGTAAATCAGAAATCTGACTCAATTTTTTAGTCAAAACGGGAAAAAAATATCTAAGGCACTTAGATTAAACAATAAGTAATAGAAAACCACAAAAAATTTCAAAATAATACTTTTAGTCTCCAAAATAAAGAACTAAAATGGTAGATCAACTTCCTAAGCGTCGGTAAATTAGAAATCCTCCAATTTTCAGTTAAATCGGTAAAAAAATACCAGAGGCACTTAAATTAGATGGTAAGTAATAGAAGAACACAAAAAATTTCAAAATACAACTTATAGTCTCCGAAATAAAGAGTTGAAAAGGTAGTTCAACTATACAAATGTCGGTAAATTAGAAATTAAAATTAAATTTTTAGTCAAATCGAGAAGAAAATACCTGTGGCACTTTTTTTAGACACTTAGTAATAGAAAGACGTAAAAAAATTAAAAATACTACTTTATAGTCTGCGGGATAAACAGTGGAAAATGTAGATAAACTTTTCCAGCGTCGGTAAATCAGAAACCTCACTAAAATTTATTAGTGTAATTTAGAAAAAAATACCTGAGGCAAATGAAGATAAAAAATAATAGAAAGACAATTGCTGCAACTTTAGGATTCCTATTCGTCCCTCTGGGCCTTTCGGAACTTAAATCTTTTTTGATATGTTTAATTTGTTTACGCTTATGCGCACTTTTATTCATAAGCGAATAAATAAAATTTTTAAAATGGAAAAGTTGTGAAAAAGTTATTATCAACGCTGTAATTACTATGACAAAAACGAATTGAATTGGAAGAAGAAAGAATATAAAAATTCAATAATATCACAGAAGAATAATTTCTTAAAAGAAGGAGAATTAGAAAAAAAAATTTTTCTTGGGAAATATTTTTAATAGGTTTTGAAATTGATTTTAAGCAATAAAGAATCAATTTCCGTCTTTTGCCACTGATTGCGTGATTTCGCATCAAACGCGGGCCCTTTAACCACAGGGCGAGACAATATAATTGTCCGACTCTTAACAACAGGAATTGTTGATCGATATTTAACTATAATTTATGGCTCAACTGCCTATAAATTTACCATGATTATTTTTCTATATACTTTTTTAATGTAATTTCTCAGTATAATAACTTAAACGCTCGCTTATTGTACTATACAGATTTAAAAAAAAAAGAAACGAAGGAAAATAATAATAATTGATCATTGGACTTAACGATAATTTTTGGTTTCAGATAAAATTAAGTTGATATTCAAAGATAACTGTTTGGAAATTAATATTTAATCATATATGCACCCGTATCCAAGGATAATGATTGGATATGGGAGAATTTCATCTTTTTTCCCCCCCTCATTATTCAGATTAATACTTAATTTCTTATTCTGATAAGTTATTCCTCTCTTGAAAAAAATCTCGATCATGATTGAATTTAATTAAATAGAATTTTGAGGGAAAAAAGAATTGAAAGAATATCAAGGAATTGAGAGAAAAGAAGAAAAACGTGACCGGGACAAAATATCATAATAATATGGAAAATATTGCGCAGGAAATGGATTAATAATCGCGAGTTGGAAATAAAAAAAAATGAAAAAAAAATGCCCGTAACTGAGAATAGAACGTGACGGGACATAATAATGTCTCTATATGACAATGTACCAACGAATTTTGAC
Organism: Leptopilina clavipes; assembly: GCA_001855655.1. NCBI lineage: Eukaryota > Metazoa > Arthropoda > Insecta > Hymenoptera > Figitidae > Leptopilina > Leptopilina clavipes. The sequence continues at coordinate 8,481 of JUFY01022563.1, forward strand.
TTTTGGTACGTGTCAATAACTGTGTTTTGTACACAAATGTCAGAGGACAATGGCACCCCGCAGAGCCGGAAAAACGAGCCATAATGAAAACTTGTTACACCTTCGGGGTGTTGGTAATGTCGCTTCGTTCCTGATTCCGAATGCTTTTAAAGGATTATATATAATTCTGAACTCATATCGTTGGGAAAAGGAATAGGCTCCCCCCGCCTATATTCGCAGAGATTAAAAAACGGAATTATGGTCGTCGCAGCATCTCCTTTAAGGAGAATATATTGTTATGACTTCATTAGTCCGGAAAGCCTTTCGTGCTGCAAAAGGGGATCTCTCTCTCTCTCTTCCTCACTTTAATAAGTTTGGAGATTACTGCCAAAGTAAGCACCACGATTTTGTAACTTGATCGTTCACGTAAGATTCCCTCAGCTGAAAACGGGTATTACGCTACATACATGTTTTTTCCCAAAAAAAAAAAGTAAATTCTTCCCCCAATCATCATGAACTGAGAATGTATTTTTTCTTCACAAAAAAATCATATTAAATTGAACGCCAAACCGAAAAATGCTTTAACTTTTAAAAATCTTATTTTTCTCTTGTATACGTTTCATGTAGAATACAAATCAAAAGATCATTTTGACTTTTAACTTTGAATTTTACTATTTACTGAAAATCAAATTTAAATTCGAAGTCAAAATCAAAGTTCAAGTCAAAGTTAAAATCGAGTTCAAAATTTAAATCAAAACTCATCCAAGTCAAAATCAAAATTAAACTTAAATTCGAAGTCAAAATCAAGATCAAAGTTAAACTCAAAGTCAAAATAAAAAAAAATGTTAAATTTAAAAAAAAATGTTAAATTAAAATCAAAATCAATTTTATAATTAAAGTTGAAATCAAAGTCAAAACGAAAATCAAAATTAAAACTAAATTTAAAATGAAAATGAAAGTCAAAATTAATGTCACAGTTAAATTCGATGTCAAAATTTAAATCGAAGTTAAATTCGAAGTCAAAATCAAAATTAAAGTTAAAGTCAAATTTAAAATCGAGCTCAAAATCAAAATAAAAACTCATCAAAGTCAAAATTATTATCAAAGTTAAAATCAAAGTCAAAATTAAAGTCAAAATTAAAAACATTTGAAAATCAAAATAAAAGTTATAATTAAAGTCGAAATCAAAGTCAAAACGAAAATCAAAGTTAAATTTAAACTTAAAATCAAAATTTGAAATCAATATCGAAGTCAAAGTTAAAATCTATAAATCAAAATTTATATAGAAATTTTAAATTCAAAGTAAAAATTAGTATCACAGTTAAAATAGATGTCAAAATTTATATTGAAGTTAAATTTGAAGTCAAAATTAAAATCAAAATTAAAGTTAAAGTCAAAGTTAAAATCGAGATCAAAATAAAAATCTAAACTATCATCGAAGTCAGAATCAAAATTAGAATTAAATTCGAAGTCAAAATCAAAATCAATGTCAAAACAAATATCAAAGTTGAATTTGAACTCAAAATCAAAATCAAATCTAAATTTAAAATCAAAATCGAAGTCAAAATTTATATAGAAGTTTTAAATTCAAAGTCAAAACAAAAGTTAAATTCGAAGTTAAAATCAAATTACAAAATTACACCCCAGTTGCGATATTCAAGATAAATGGACTGCACTTATATTATTAATGTTGATACAAAATCATCCGTTTATGTGCGTAATGATAAATCACGTTAGAAACAAACCCTGGAAACTTGTCTAGACATTTCACGATGACAAACTGATTAATTAGATATATCTTTCGATAAATTTCTCAAGCACAAACCTCTTGTATAATCCAGACGTGAAGGCATGAATGTGCAAACCTATCAATGGATTATAACATTGCGAGAGATTTAATTTACGATTCTAGTACGAAGCGCAGGTCTTTAATTAATAACCAATATAAATGTGTGTGCGTGTAAAATTGAAAGTCGAATCTTAAAACTTCTCTCTATAACGGACAGAGTCGTCTGGTCGAGTTGAGACGAGGAGAGTCTCTCAGGAAGAAATAAATACTGCGCGAGTGTAAAAAAAATCGAATAGTTCGAATGAAAAATTATTTATACAAGGCAGGTGTATATTCAACGACATTCAAATGGACCATGTCGTCTTGTTGCATCCGTCATCACGGACACCTTCGTCCCTACTCAAAAATTATATACTCAACACGACTCTCAGCGACTAAGGACAAGGTGTAAACTAGAAATGTCGATGAGCAAAAAAAAAGAGAAATTGTCAGATTTCGGCAAGTGGATCAGTATTAGGAAAGTTGTCACATCTCATTTTATCCTTTAACGAACTTGAACTGACCGAAAAATTAAAATTCGCAAGAACATACTATTTTAATATCGATTGGCTAGAAAATTGAATACAAACTTTTTTTTCAGTCCAGCGTCATCTTAGATTACAAGGGACCAGTTTTTAAAAAACCTGATTTGGAAATATCCTTCATATATGCAAACATTTTGTGTGTGTGTGACTTTTGTAAAATGAAGCGTTATTCTTTGCTTCGACAAAATCTTTGAGCCAACGAGTCAAGATTGATGAGGCAACGAAAGAAAGGGGGAAAAGAGTTGAACGTCGCAGGGGACAAATACATTAGCGCCATTAAATAAGGACCTCCTTGAAATGCAACGCGTCACCCTTGACGAGACGGAGAATTATACAATAAGGGAATAGTCATTGGCAGGATAAATCCTCTCTCTTTCCGACAGGAAACCAAACTTATCTCCCTCATGCATATGGAATCACATATTATGAGTATAAATTTACAACTGACAATGCCCCTATTGACCATGAAATATACGAAACACTTTTTCACTCCTAAAATTCGTATATAATGTATTCAAAATTTTTCCTTTCCTATATCCATTGTAGAAATATTTGTCCAGTGGCAAATTTTTTCCTTTCAACCATCACTCTAATCATTTCTGAAATTATAATATATGCAAAAGAGAGAAAAATTAACCGTTCCTGCGAATAAAAATTATGTTTCAAAATCACAAAAGAAAGGAACAAAAATAGAAAAAATTAAAAAAAAAAATGAGAGTGGGAAAATTTAATGTCAAGTGTATGTGATAAAAATGAATCTTCGTTTTTTAGTATGTCTAATTCTCTTCTATTCAATTCACCCTTTGAAAATTTTGATAGGACTCATGTTAAAATTCTGTTAAAATCAAGATGCTATTCTTCAAAGTGGCTGGAGAGCCATAATGTTGGAGGTACAATCAAAAAACATATCTAACAATCTCTCTCTCTCTCTCTCTTTCTCTCTCTCGCTGACTCTCTCGGTCATGATTGTGAGTCTTATATTCGTGTATGTATTATTATTATATAGGAGTGCTGGCAATTATTACTGCGAAAGGAGTAACGAGCAAGGAGTAGTTGAGGCCCCCCTAGTGAGCTATAACAAGATGCCCTTCTCTCGCAATGCTTATTATTCGGACTCCCGTGGGTCTGACAGTGAAATGTAGAAGACGCAGAATCAAGTCTCTGAGACAAGGTCTTTTATAAGTGTATCCCTTGGCCCCTGACTTCTCAGATTTCAGGAGCTTCCTACGTGATGCATTGCGCGCCACTTTAGGTTCAAATTAAAATTGAAAACCCTCACTATCTGCAGAACAACTACTTTCAAAATTGTCGCTAAAATTGGAACGCCAGGACTGACGATAGGCTAAATATTGGACTACATCTTATCGCCAATATTGACCCAAGTTTGGAAATGTGGATACCAAACTTGAATTTAAATATTGAACCAATGTCCAAGAATTGGGTAGAAATTGGATTAAATCTACTGCCAATATTGAACCAATATTAACCCGATAGGTGAAATTTTGGAATAAGTGTTATTGCCAACATTGACCCAAGATTGCGAATGTAGAAACCAATTTCAAGCCTAGATTGGATCCATATTGGCTTAAGATTTCCATAATTTGAAAATATAATTGCCAAGACTGGAAAATATTCGAATAAATCTTGTCGCCAATATTGGCCCAAGGTTCGAAATGTGGATACCATACATGAATTTAAATATTGAACCAATGTCAAAGAAATGGGTAAAAGTTTGAACAAATCATACAGCCAATATTGAACCAATGTTAGCCCAATAGGTTAAATTTTGGAATAAGTGTTATTGCCACATTGACCCAAGATTGCGAATGTAGAAACCAATTTCAAGCCTAGATTGGATCCATATTGGGTTAAGATTTCCATAATTTGAAAATGTAATTGCCAAGACTGAATATTCTGAATAATATGCCAAGAATATTCGAATAAATCTTGTCGCCAATATTGGCCCAAGGTTCGAAATGTGAATACCATACTTGAATTTAAATATTGAACCAATGTCCAAGAAATGGGTAAAAGTTTGACCAAATCATACAGCCAATATTGAACCAATGTTAGCCCAATAGGTTAAATTTTGGAATAAATTGGAATTATTGCCAATATTAACCCAAGATTGCGAATGTTGAAACCAATTTCAAGCCTAGATTGGATCCATATTGGCTGAAGATTTCAATACTGTGAAAATATAATTGTCAAGACTAGCGATTTGAAAAATATTCGAATAAATATTGTCGCCAATATTGGCCCAAGGTTGGGAATGTGGATACCATACTCAACTTTAAAGAAACAATGTCCAAGAATTGGGTAGAAATTAGACCAAATCATACTGTCAATATTGAACCAATATTAGCCCAATAGATGAACTTTTGAACTAAAATTTATTGCCAATATTGGCCCGAGGCTGCGAATGTAAAAACCGATGCTAAGCCATGATTGGATCCATATTGGTTCAAGATTCCAATAATGTGAAAATATAATTGCCAATACTGGCGACTGGGTAAATGTTGGACTAAATCTTGTCGCCAATATCGGCCCAAGACTGCGAGTTAAGAAACTTATTTAGAGCCTAGAATTTAAATATATACATATAAGACCAACATTGGCTAAATATCGGACGAAATAATATCGCCAATATTGGCCTAAGACTGTCCAAAATTTGGTCAACTATTGAACTAACTCACATTGCCAATATTGACCCAAGATTCAATATCAGATCTGAAATTTGAATATTCGGGCATAATTTGCTTAAATATTGGACCAAACTATATTGCCAATGTTGGCCCCCGAGTGCGAGTGTGGATACCAATTTCGAATTTAAATAGTGAACCACAGTATTGGTCCAAGAAAGCGAATGTAGAATCCAACGCAAGTTTTGAATTTAAACATTGAACCAATATTGGCCCCAGATTTCAATCATACAGAAAACTAATTTTCAACCAAGAATGCAATTTATTATTAATATTATAATATAATACTATACTATAATATTATATTATTAACAATATATTTATCTACCTCATGACTAAAATTAAATAATTATAATCTGGATGATTCATACTGACTTTTATACCCCATCCAATTCATCTCCTTTACGAGCGAGTTTTCACACCCTCTAGGCGGAATCCTACAGAGTTAAAATGGCGCGAAATTCAAAATGAATGAATCAGGAATATTGCGAAATAAGTAAAAATTATCTCATTATTGCTCGAATATTCTAATTCAAAACTTGGCTTTCGTTTCTAAATTAGTAACCTTGGCGCAATATTGGCATTTAGCGACAATATTGGCCCAATCTTGGTAACATCGCTCTCAAGATTCTTCCTATCGTATTTTTCCCACTGCGGGTAGCATTAGTACATCTTGTACCACTCCTGAGGAGTGCAGACTCCAAAAATCGACCAAGATTCAAATTACAGAATAATTCCATTAAGAAGACAATTTTAACGCGCGAAACTTTCAATAAATATGTATTAATCTTTCAAGGTTCTCTCTGTTGGCATTTTTCTTTTTTTTTTTTGCTGAGAAAAGAAAAATAAGTGAATTTTGTGTTGATCGTATAGATCAGAAGGGATCGGAGGATACGAGAATGGTTTCCACAAGTACGTAAGCCATCGCGATAGCCAGCTAAAAGCATATTAAATAACCTTAAATTCAATTAAGGAACACACTTAGCACGCCGACAAAAAAAAAATAAGAAAAAAAATCGTCCCCGGTGCGGCTTGAAACCCGCGAAGTAATTGCGGTGTGGCGCGGGTCTAACCAAGGTCTTCTTTTCTGAACCGCCTCTTGGTCATAAATCCGCGTTTTTGCACTAGTCCTCCTCTGATTGGCTCCCGGTGGAAAAGGGACTCTCTCTCTCTCTCTCTCTCTTTTTCTCTCAACGGACGGCACATTATCGTGTCACGGTCAATCGAGGGAAACTTTCAGGAGTCGCACTCATCCCGACAATGTTTCTTTGCCCTGGCCAAGACACAGGATTCTCAAAACCGTTTGCCGATTGTTACATCAGTAATTTTAATTAACTTCAAGTCTTGTTGACAATTTCGCCAGAAGACGGAAATTAATGATTCTTGGACGCAATTTAATTGGATGAAATACAAGCAAAAATTTTTCCCCGCTACTACGTATATAATTTCAGCAAAAGTAAATTTTTTAACCCCCCCCCCACCCCTCCCCCCAAGCATCGATATAAAATTACCTCAATTTATTTTTTTCATTAATTTTTCATTTTTACGATTTTTATTATTCATCACGTGTTAGTCATTGAAAAAAAATTATTTTGAGAGCAAAATTTTTTTTTCAATGACTCGTAATATATATTATAAAGAATATCGAGGAGTGTTAATGAAAATCGATTAATTATTTTCTGACAGAAAGTGCTTTATATATTTAATTCTGTTTACACTGAAAGCATATATACTTGATATGGTCACAGGTGATTAACATTAAGTAGCATGAATGTTAATCAAATTGGTGCAAGCGAATCGATTAGTTTAATTTTTGTTACATTTCACTCTCGCGTATCCTTCTAAAACTTGCTCTCGAATGCACCACGCGGAGCATCGAGTTTTAATTCATTGCGGGCGCAAATACTTCTGTCCTGTTCGCATTATATCCGAGGAGTTTAAAACGATTTACGGGGTGGCAGCAAATAACCAATTTAATTTACAGTCCGACTTTGTAAGAACGACAAGATGGCTTTTAATTGACATTACATATCTTAAATCACCACTTAGAATTTAATTGTAATTAAATACTGAAATGTGTCAAATAGAAAAAAATCTGTAAATATTTTAACCCGGCGAGCGTAAGGTTAAATTTTGTAACAGCGAACGTAAGGTAGGGTAATTTTTACCCTACAATGATTTTCTATTTGCATATTAAAAAAAAGCTTAAAATCATAGAAATTTTTTACCATATTTGTTTTATATTATCTACTAATTTAATTTCTTAATGTTACAATAAAATTTGCATTTGTTTAAACAATTTATTATTGATTATTTATAGCATTTTCAAATAATACTAGAAATCATCATATATATATAAAAAAGTAAACTTTTTTTAGTACTATTTAGTATTAAATTAATAA